>JANHFR010001455.1:110548-123966 GCA_032468015.1 Mimophis mahfalensis | reverse complement strand
TAGAAGGAAACAGAGGTGCCGCTCTTCCCCCCCCCCCCTCTCTCTCTCTCTCGCTCTATCTATCTATCTCTATCTCTATCCCTATCCCTATCTCTCTTTGCTTGAGCCTTGGCAAGCATGGTTTCATCAGTCGCTGCTAAAAAGAAGGAAGAACAATTCAGCAAGACTCATTTGTTATCATAAAAGACTTCTGCAGGCTGGACATGCCTTGTTCTCTTTCAGAGCTCAAGGTGTTATTTTACAGCTTTCTAATGTATGGGTTTTTAAAAAAAATGGGATGTGAAGTTGTGTTATGTCATAAAAGGAACATTTCCGTATTTCTTTACACAGGAGTAAATTCCTTTGTGGGATTTATTTTTGATGAATAAGTTTAGGACTGCAATCTCAGATATTTAGTGGTTTATGAAGGCAAGTTGATGCTATTCTAAACATACAGGATTGGTTCTCACAATATGATTAACGGGGTCAGCTGGAGGTTAATTATATCATAGAAATACTACATCTGGTCAACCATGTTGTGTGAATTTATAAACATGGGGATAATTAGCTCTTTTGCCTTCTGATGATCAAGCAACATTCTATAGAAGCCTCATAAAACAGGGATTTTTAGGTAGTTTCTATGGATGTTTTCATAACTACAAACTGTAACTTAAAAGAAGTAACTTACACTTACGGGGAGAATGAGAAACAAGCAAAAATGGGCAGAAAATCAGAATGTGCCCATGATGACACCATGACATCATTATGGGGGTACATTTCTTACATTTTTAGTCCAACTAGCAAAGGGCAGGACAAAAAAACAGGGCTCCCAGCCATCCTGATTGTTGCCATTGCGTGCTGGTGAGAGCAATAATAGTTGCTTGTGTCTGGGAACTTGTGAATCTTTGTGATTTATTTAGTTTTGGTTTGGTTTTCTGTATGTGTGAAAAAGATATACTCAATTTTCTTCTGGAAGAAAGAAAAAAAAGGGTTTCTATCAGGGGATGTTGAAAAATCCAAGAAATTGATAATTTTAGGATAGTATCTAATCATTTGTGGGTATCATAATGTCTAAGACTTGCCTATAAAAACACGTGTAAGGACTTGAGATGTGCTGATAGAAGAATTTAATATAAACCATGTATAATTTTCTTAAACCAGGTTATATACAGTAGTATCAGATCTCTCCGTTAAATACCTGAAAACAGCAACCAATAGGAAGGTATTTCTGAATAGATTCTAAATATATCTCCATCATGGATAAAATCCGGGATGGAACATAATTTTCATGCCAAATGCCAGCCTTGCACAGAGTTGGTCCAGTACTTTCTTATTAACAAATCAATCAAAATACCTGTCTCAAGAAGTTTAACATACTTAAAAATTCTGTAATGATTACCTTGTCACATTTTTTTACTTTGTTAGTGCAGAAGTTTGTGTAAAAACTTGAAATGCTCAGTTTCCATTTAAAAAAAACAAACCCTTCAGGCACAAAAAAATATTGGCAGTTTCTGGTAACCCTCTTATGGAAAAATACATTAAAATAATATAAAATAATATTTTGATCCCCAATCCTTTTTTATAAGTATAATAATACTACTTAACTTGCAATTGAGCTGAATGTTGCATGATTTGAAAATACATTTAAACTTTTTATCAGTATTAGTATTGCATAATTTATATGTGGGAAGGAAAAAGGAAAATGTCAAAGGCCTAATTTCTCTCTTACATCCTTCGTACTATTTTCAGCAGCATATATTCAAAAATATTATTTATCTGGGGAAAACTAGTCCATTTTCATTTATTCTGTGCTAAAAAATCAAGATATAAATGCCAGTTAAATACATCTGAAACATGTAAAGAAATTGCATAGATGATTTTTTTTGTGTGTGTATCTTGTCAAAGAATTATGGAATGATCAAGCAAGCCACAAAATTACTTACCTGTGTCCTATTGGATACAACCTATAGAATAGCAATCTGGACACTTAGAACAAAAGAGTTATTTTATTACATTTAAAGCATAAATAAATACTTCATTGTTATTTTCCAGACACACAATTTAGAAATTAGGATTTTAAAAACATGATCAGTGCCATTATTTCGTATCTCAGTTTAAATATGAGTACAGCCTGTCTATAGTTCTGTTCGATAGAATTGCAGAGGATTTTTTTTTTAAAGCATTGGGTTTTCTATTCTTTTGGGCTCATACTGGAAATATAGTAATATGCTGTTCTATAGAAATACTGCAACAGATCTGGTAGTTGGAATAGCACTAAGATTTCTGTTAATGCGACCTTGTGCTTTCACAAATAACCCAGACTTTTATTTGTTGGCTCAAACTGAATGATGACCAATTAACCTTCTTCATAAGTCTTTAGTAAATCTTTTTCATACTATAAAAAATTTCTGATACGTTCCTACATGACATAGTGACTGTGGGGAAAATGTAAACTAAATGAGTTTTTTTTAATGAAAAACTGTATTAAAGTAATTAGCCTATGGAAATTCAGAGTATTTTAGGCAAAGCCAGTCAAAATGTTTTCATGCAATTTTGAAATGTATTTTTTGTCCAATTTGTACTGTTCTTTTCATTTGCCTTCCAAACTTTATATGTATCCTGAAGTTTTCCACAACTTGATGACTATAGATTGCATCTAGGCTTTCCAATAAAAGCCAAGCCAATGTGTCTGTGTTTAAATTTGTTTTCTTAACTATGTCTGTCAGACATTATAACTGTGCTGTTAACTTTTTGTTTCAACTTGTAGATGCAAAGTGATCTGGTTGTACTAGTATTGATTCATTCGCTCCACAATTGGGAATTGTTTCCTACACCTTCTGCAGTCTCAAACTGCTAGTTCAGCAAGGCAAATCATGGCAGGGGTCTCCAGAGACCTACTTTACACAAGCATTAACTAAGTTAAGCTTCGCAAATTTTTTAAAAAGACAGTTGAAGCTGTGTCTCTCATGCTAAAAAAAGTAACAAGATTCATTTAACTAATCATGAGGAACCTTTCACTGGGAAGTTGTTATCTTCAATTCATTCAGTATGTTTTATGTATAATGATAGCATATTTTTATGAGAATTGGAAGAGGGGCATTACAATATATCAAGCAACCACAAATCATATTACTTGCCTGCTATACATAACCCTACATATATACAACACTCCAACAATGGAAATTAATTCTTCATTTTAAGTGGAAAAAGACTGTAAAAGCTGCACTTACAACTTTTTGCAGGAAATGAATTCTTAATCATTCCAATTTGTATATTATTTTAGGACGTTCATTGTCTAATTATAATCCTTACAGGTAGGTCTGTAACATTAGCTCAGATTTTACATCTGGGGACTGAATGCTGGCAACTTATTTTATGGCCATCTAAAGAAGTCACATAAGACATAATTCAATTCTTCTTGATTTATACCATTTATTGTAGGTGTCTCGACTGCAATTCTATGCCAGCCTTCAGGAGATAACATGAAAGAAAATACTGATTTATTTCTTTACCTTTTCCCCATATTTTAGAAAAAAAGTGTAGTTCCAAATGTTAATGGCAGAGATGGCATGTTTTATGTTATAAAACATAATTTATAATATATTTATAAATCTTAGCAAAATCCCAAAAAGTAACAAAAAATATTATTCAGCAAAAAAAAGAAAGTTAACAAAAGGTTTAATAAAATAGACTTCTTATCAAGCAATTTCTAGGCCTTGGTACAACATGCATTATTCCCAACACAAAACAGTCATTGGGCTAAGATCAGTTATAAAAACTCATGTTCAGGTTAGAGTCTCGAATGAAGGCAAGGAATAAGTCATTGTACTGATTCATGAACAAGTTTAATGGTTGTATCTATCGCACAGGTAACAATCATTAAAATCAAATGTCAAAATTGTCAGGGTTGCCTGTAACTAACTTTCAGGGTTTTTTTATTTTTATTATTTTTGGAGCATTTTTAGGGTCCAAGTTAATTCATAAAACTAGATTGAATGTCTTAAGTAGCTTCTGTATAAAAGACTCTGGGTTCACTGCTTTGGAAATCTAACCCAATCCATGTTTGTCTCATTGCAATGCCCTAACATTATTTTCATGCTTAGCATTAGGCAATAGAAGTATGTTGATCAGCTTATTGCCACTCAGATTCATCTCACATTCCATGTCAAAGTTCCATTAGATATTGCAATTTCCATTGTCCTCTGAGAGGCCAGACCTATCAAATGTGCATTTTAAAAGCATGTTTTTAACTAGCCATTTTAAAGCAGTCTCGAGAACAGCCAATCCTTGTCCAGCAAATAGTACAAGAAATGGAAAACCTTCCACACACTTTCTGCATTCTGACACCACCAACAGCAACCAAAAGCACAGATACCTATCACAACTATCTGCAGTTGTTTTGCTAAGGAAAGGGGTCATTGTGTTAATTTTAAAAAGGTGTTTGGCATTAAGGCAACATGGTAATTTCAGAAGGAGCATGCATGGGCATAAATGTCACATGTTGTATCTTGAATCAAAACCTTGAATCAAAACCTTTTTCATTGGATCTCACTGTTAAGCTGCATAAATCTAAGAAAGAATGTGGGTCCCTTAAAGAATTGTAATTTGACCCTGTCAGTAAACTCCAAAACACCTTTTCCCTTTCCCCATTTGTATTCTGATTGTCAGAGCTCCAATGAAGGTTCCCCATTCCTAGTTAGTATTCAGAGTCAAAGTCCATCCAAGTCAAACTTTTATCGGAGATCCGTGCTGGCAGCAATGCAGATAATCCCAAAACTGAATTTTAGATTTTGATTTTCACAAAAGTTTAGGTACTTATGATCCACACATCATAAACCACATTGTCCAATCATGGAACTTCTCATGGAATTCTTGTACTAACTGGTCAGGTTTTACATCAACTTTTCACCCATGAAGCATCAGACAAAGGGTACCCTTTCCAATGAATTAAATGTTGTAATTGGTCCCTAACGATCCTTGAATCCAAAATACTTTGAACCTCATAGTGTCGTTGGCCCTCCACTACCAGGGGTTTTGGTGGAGCTGGCTGAGGAGGTCTGATTTTTGAAGGAACAAAAACCTTAAGTAAGTTGCTGTGGAACACCATATGAACCCTCCCTAACAGTCTAGGAAGCTGGAGTTGCACAATTACTGGATTGATTATCTTCACTATAGGAAAGCGTCCCATGAATGTGGGTCCCAATTTCTTACTTGGAAGGTTCAATCTTAAATATTTAATGGACAGGTATACCTTGTCCCCAACCCTAAATGGCCGTTGGGGTGCTCTGTATTTACCTGCTTGCCTTTTGTATTTTTCAGCAGCATCTCTCAATGCTTTCTTTGTATTTTCCCAACCAGATTTTAAAGAGTCCATCCATTCATTTAATGACATGGATTGGGGGTGGGTGGGTGTTCTACAGACAACTCCAGTATAGGTACAAATCCCACCCCAGTTCTTACCTGGAATGGGGTTTGTCCTGTGCCAGTGTGTACAGCATTATAGGCAACTTCGGCGAAAGGTAACAGATCAGACCAATTATCCTCTTGATACAAAACATAACATCTGAGGTATTGCTCTACTAATGCCTGGACTTTTTCAGCTGCCCCTGAAGTCATCAGATGGTAGCCCGAGCTAAGACCTTGGGAAGACCCAATAGCCTTCAAAAACTCCCTCTAGAACTTTGCTGTAAATTGAACCCCTCTGACTGAGATTATCCTCTTAGGCACTCCATGCAGCCTGTAAATATTTTTTACAAATAGGGCTGCAAGTTTCTTTGCCAATGGTAATGCTTACAAGCCCTTACAAGCTATAAAATGAGCTTGTTTGGAGAACATATCAATAACAGACCGTATTACATTATGGCCTTTACTATCAGGTAGCTCCACTATGAAGTCCATGGCTATTTCTTCCCAGGGTCTGTTAGGGTCAACTACCTGCTGTAACAATCCAGGAGGTTTCCCAGGCCAGGTCTTTCAAGTAGCAGAAATGGAACAGCTCCCCACATAGTCCTCCACATCGGATTTGATTTTTGGCCACCAGAACTGCCTTCTGATTAAGTGTAGCATCTTTAGGAATCTGAAATGACCCCCTAAAGGGGTGTCATGGCTCCTTTTTAGTACCAAGAATCTCATTTTCTCAGGCACATACAACTTGGACCCTTTCCAAGCAAGGTTGTCTCTCATCATTAGATTGTCCTTGTTCTGTTGGAACCATGGGTCCATCAACAACACTGCTTTTAAATCTTCAGTCAATTTGTTGCTAGGCGGGACGCTAGGACTCCACCTTTGAGCCCTGATGATAACTTGACCAACCACTTGAGACTCTGGGATTATTTCATGGACTACCTCTTCTCATTGGCTGTCAAATTGAGGCTTCCTTGATATTGCATCGGCTAAAAAGCCCCCCCCCCCCGGTATGTATTTCAAGTCGAATTTTAAATGGTTGAAACATTGTGCCCACCAAAGCTGTTTGAGTGAAATTTTCCTTGTGGTTCTCAATGCCTCCAAGTTTTTGTGATCAGTCCACACTTCAAATGGCTTGTCTGCCTCTTCTAAGAAATGTCTCCAATACTGTAATGGCCATTTAACTGTGAAAGCTTCCCACCGCCCATCTTCACCACCTATGTTAGTTTCTTTGAGATATAAACATGGGGCATTAATTGGTTTGTGTCAGAATATTGGAAGAGCACTGCAGTGATAGCAACATGACTGGCATCAACTTGCATTATCAGGGTTAGGGTGTTTAGAATAGGTTATTTTCCAAAAAGTCTTTTCAGATTTTCGAAAGCCCTTTGGCAGTCCATGGTCCAAGCTATGGCCTGTGATTTGGTTTTGCTGGAGAGGGCCCTGTTTTTAGCAGTTCTGTTAGGGGCAGGTCACTTCAGTGCAGTTTGGAATGAATTGTCTGTAGAAATTGGCAAACCCCAGGAAGTTCTGTAATTGTTTGAGGGTGCATGGGACTTGTCAATTTAATACTGCTCTCACTTTGGTTGGATCCATCTTGACACCTTGATTCAAAAAGTGATACCCCAAGTAGTCAAGTGAGATTTTGTGGAATTCACACTTGGGGGAGTTTCGCATAAAGTTTAGCAGTGAATAGTTTTTCCAACACTTGGTGCACTAATTTGACATGTTCTTCTAGGGTAGCAGTTCTCAAACTGTGGGTCATGACCCCTTTGAGGGTCGAACAACCCTTTCACAGGAGTCACCTAAGACTATTGGAAAACACATATTTGTGCCAACCCCATCATGTACAAATATGGTTGGGGGTTGCCACAACATGAGGAACTGTATTAAAGGGTTGCAGCATTAGGAGGGTTGAGAACCACTGTTCTAGGGTTTCACTATAGATCAGGATGTCATCCAGATAAACAAGAACCCCCTTGTATAAATGGTCATGTAGGGCAGGGGTCTGCAAACTGTGGCTCTGGAGCCACATGCGGCTCTTTCGTCCCTCTGCTGTGGCTCCCTGTCAGCTGAACCCACCACTGACTGGCCCCTGCCCACCCCTCTCCTCCCCTCTCCATCACTTCTCGCCTGGCCTGAGAAGGTAAGGGTGATGGTATGGGATGGAGACTCACTCCATATTCCAGAGCAGGAGGCAATTGGGTGGGAATAAGTGATGTGAGTTGGCCACACCCACCCAGTCATACCAGTTGTTAAATTATTGGCTCCCGGTGTTTTCTGTGGAAAATGGGTCCAAATGGCTCTTGGAGTGTTTAAGTTTGCACACCCCTGATGTAGGGTTTCATTTATTAATTGCATGAAGGCCGCAGGTGTTCCCTGCAGCCCAAAAGGCATGACCTTGAACTGGAAACTCCCCAATGGGCAATTGAAGGCCATTTTCCATTTGTCCCCTTGGAAAATGCGCATTCTGTAATATGCCTCCCTGGGGCAGTATATTGACTCTAATTTGTCCTGAAGCTTTATAGAAGCTGCCAATTCGATAGCTACTTCCATATTTTTTATGGAGAAGATGGCAATTTGAGATTATGTGTTGACTATAGAAACCTCAATGCTATTTGCATAAGGCAGACCTATCCACTCCCCCTCATGAAGGACTTATTGAACCACTTGTCAAAAGGTAAAATATTCACCAAGCTAGACTTTAGGGAGGCATATTACAGAGTGTGCATTCTCCAGGTCATGGTGTACATTCTAGGTTTTGGCAACACAGACCCTGATTCAATCTCAATGGCACAGACTGTGTCTCTGGGTCAAGAGAAGGTCACATTCCTCCTGACTGAATGCTTCCACCAAGTCTCTGTATTCCTTAGGAATTGTAGGGAACCCTGGGTTTTGCTCCCATGCAGCATCAGCTGAACCTGCTGGTGGTTGACCCAGGGGCATGGGGGGTGGCCCTTGGGAGGAATAGGAGGAAGGGGTAGCACTCCTATTATGATCTTCCTGTATCCATCCTCCCACTTGATAGTAGGGGCCCATTTGTCAAGCCATGCAAGACCCAGTATAAAAGACTCCAACATTTTGAGAGCTACTCTGAACCGTAGAAGTTCTTGGTGCCACCCCATCTCTAGTCTGACTAATTCTCTTACCAGCGTGGCAGGAGTCCCTCCAATTAGAGTCCGATCCACCTGTTCAAACCTGATAGGGGTGTGCATTTTTATGCCCAACTATTGGCAATCCTATCAAGCAGCTGGAGTACCCTGTGTCAATTAAGGCTTCTAATTCTCCACTTCACCAGTGTCCAGCATTATCAGTTTTATTTTTACTAAGAAAGCAGGAACAACCCGACTCCCCATCAGATCACTTTCTTCTCCAAAGTCCCAGGGAGGAATCCTCAGAGCCGGAGGTCCCTCAGCCACTCTCGATGAAGGGGGATCCTCTGCGGCTTGATGGATGAACTGCCCAGTGTTGGGAGTCTTTCCTGTGAGGGTTTATTCCTCTGAGCATTGGTGTAGGCCGCCCTCTAGGAAGAGGGGCTGTAGCTAAACATTCGAAAGCTCTATGACCCTGTTGGCCCCATATGTAGCATTTAACAAGGCCTGGTGGTAGTGCAGGTCATGGCTCAGGTGGTGCTGCAGGAAGTTACTGCTTTAGAAGCCTCCTGACCGGCTTCTCGGGGCTGGCTTCTGATGAGGGTAAATCTCTCTATCCAGCTTAATGGCCATGTCAAGCCGATCTTGCAATTGTTTATGTACTCCCTGAACCCCACAAGCTTTCTTCACCTCTGGATCAAATGCTTCTTTAATGTAGTGCAGGAGGATATGATCAGGACATTGCCTTAAAGTACCTGCTCCCCAGAGGTGGTATTCAGCCAGTTCTGACAGGTTCCGGAGAACCAGTAGCAATAATTTTTACTGGTTCATAGAACCAGAAAATACCACCTCTGACTGGCCGACACTGGCAAATACCACCTCTGATTGGCTGACAGCATAGCCATGCCCACTTAACCACATCCACAGAACCGGTAGTAAAAAAAATTGAACCCCACCACTCAGTAGTGGGATTCAAAAAATCCCACCATCGGTTCACTAAATTGGGGGGGGGATGCAAGCATGCCCCGGTCCCCTGTAGCTTCTGTGCATGTGCAGAAGCCAGGCAAGCCCAGCCGGCTTTCTTATCGTTCCCCCATTTGGTGTGGGCTTTGGGTGGAGAAGGAGGAGCTGGTAAGTGCCTTCTTCTCTACCTGCAGCCCACAACCGAACGATGGAGTGATAAAAAACCACGGCTTGGCTTGTGTGCGCAAATGGCTTTTTTGCGGGGGGGCGCTTGCCCACTGTTCCCAACATGTATTTCTGCTCTTTGGAAAAGCTGCTCTGAAGAGCAGAAATAGATTGGAACAGCAGCTTCCCTGGGCTCCAAAAGCTGGATTTTAAAGCACTGCTGGTTTAGCAGAGCTCCTCTTTTGAAGCAGAGGGGAATGTTCTGTCTGTTCCTTAGCTAGAAGCTGCGCACACATGTGCGCACAAGCCCAGGCAGCTGGCTTTTTGATCGCTCTGTTGTTTGCTGTTGGTGGAGGAGGAGGAGGTGTTTACCGGAGTGCTCTGGTAAGCGCCTCTTTCTCCACCTCCAGCCAACACCAAACGGAGCGATCAGAAAGCTGGTTGCCTGGGCTTGTGCGCGCATGCGTGTGCAGTTTCTAACTGAGAGAACAGACAGAGCGTTCTCCTCTGCTTCAAAAGAGGAGCTCTGTTAAATCAGCAGAGCTTTAAAACCCGGCTTTTGGATCCCAGGGAAACCGCTGTTCCGATCTATTTCTGCTCTTGGGAGAGCAGAAATAGAGTGGAATAGTGGCTTCCATCAGTTCCAAAAGCCAGGTGCATGGGGGGCAGCCAGGGGTGGTTTTTGCCGGTTCGTGGAATCACCTGTAATCAGTGCTACCAGAGCAAACCGGTACAATACCACCTCTGCCATCACTGCTGCTATCTTCCTGAAATCCCAAACGAAGTCCTTGACTGGCCAGTTCCCCTGTTTCATCTCCTTCAAAAGAGCCTCATTTGCATCTACTCGGTCTCGATCTTCAAATCAAATTCACAGCAATTGAAGAAATAGGTTGCCATCATCTAATTCCAGGGGCCTCTCTTTGTGAAGCTGTGAAATAAATAATGCAGCCTCACCCCTCACTGGCAGATACCAGTTCACAATCTGCGATCTGGCCAAATGGATCAAGGTATGACCCAATTCTGCTAAGGAAATAGTCAGCTTCCCCAGAGTTCCATCAAATGTCACTCTGAATCTATGGGGCAGCTGCATTTGTGGAACTGGCTGGCCAACAGGAAGGCCCACTGAAATGGCTTGCTTCTGACCTGGAGCTTGTGAGTGGGGAGCTGCCATGGGCAATGGAGCAGGAATATGCTGCCCTGTGGCTGCCAGTCCCTGAATGGCCATGGTGGGGTGGGGGGCATTCCAGGTGGTTGCTGGGCTGGCCATTGCTGGCATAGGTGGGAGAATAGGAGCTGGAGCCTACTGATATTGTGACCATCCCTGGCCAGGATAGCACCCCCATGGTGGGGAATCAAAAGCCCCTTGTGACCACATCTGCCCAGTTGGGCAAGGAGGGTAGCACAGGCCAGAAGACCCTCTCTCAGATGCTGTACCTGTTGTGGTTCTTTGGCTCTCCAACATGCCTCTGCTGATCTCTGGTCAGAGAATGTAACCATTGGTGGTGTCAAATTCCAGCTCTTCTGACCGATACAATCCCTGGGCCCAGACCTTTCAACTCCCAGCTGCTCAAAGTCCTCTGGAAATCCCAACAGAGATTGATTGCTTGGCTGGAGTTGTAAATTCCATTCTTGTCTGTAATCCAACACAATAGCTCTACCCTCCTCCCCTTTCATCCTGCCCAATCAATGGGTCAGTGATTGGGACTCAGGACCCCATGCAGCCCCCTCTATTAGGGTGCTGCTGGTGAATTTGGAGTTTTGGGACAATGTCAGAGCTCCAATAAGGGTTCCCCATTCCCTAGTACTCAGAGTCAAGTCCATCCAAGTCAAACTTTTATTTGAGATCCGTGCTGGCAGCAATACAGATCATCCCAAAACTGAATCTTAGGTTTCAATTTTCACAAAACCTAAAGCCCAAGCTCCCATCCACACATCATAAATCACATTGTCCAATCATAACACTCTAGTTGGTGCCAATCAGTGCTGGCTGGCGGCCCCCAGAGGGAGGGCTTTCTCTGTGGGCGCTCCCACCCTCTGGAACCAACTGCCCATTGACCTTCAGACGGCCTCCGACCTCCGCTCTTTCCGGCGTGTATTAAAGACCTGGCTTTTTCGGACGGCTGGCCTCGGCTTATGCACGGGGGGAGTTTTAATTTTCTTAATTGGTTTTTATAATTTTATAGATTAATCGAATTTCAAGGTGTTTAATTTGTTTTTAATTGTTTATATTGGTGTCTCTTTTTTAGTATGTAAGCCGCCCCGAGTCCTTCGGGAGAGAGGCGGCATATAAATTCGTATGTATAAATAAATAAATAAATAAATAAATAAATAAATAAATAAATAAATAAATAAATAAATAAATAACTTTCATCTTCCATTACTGCATCAGTCAACTTTTTGCTATGGTTAACACACACACCCCTTTGCAAGTCCCCAGCTAGGAATGTGTCAGATTAGAAGCAACAGGGAGGGAGGGAGTTAACAGTAACAGTTAACTAATTCCCTGTGTGCTTCTGACACTGATTGTTGCACAGCCCTATGGAAGGCATTCTTAAGCTATAAAATGAATTGGCAATCCCAAAGCAGACAATAGACCAGCCAAATTCTGTGCAACAAGACATTCTGTCTAAGAAAACACTCCAATTAAGTATGCTTTTCCACTTAGGACTCAGTACAAGAATCATCACCAGCAGTTATAAACTAGGCATTTGCTTCAGAAGGAAAATATAATTCAAAAAGCTGCTGCAAAGAAGACCACAGTTACAACAAACATTTTGATGTTTTTTTTCAAGTTCTTGCACACTGAGCATAACATTCACACTTTCTTTTCTGTTAAAATTTGCTGATACCCTACAAACAAATGGAAAGGTCTAGACAACAAAAAGGAAACTTTCCTCAACTATACTTCATAAGATTCACAAAAATAAAAATAAACTCAGTTAAATTTTGACCTTTAGCAGTGGCTGACATGTTTAGTTTTAAAGGGGGTGGGCTTTCATTCTCATTGACCAATCTGAGTTTGAAATATTTGGCAATTAACACTACACACTGTGCAGGAGTTAGAACAACCAACTTCTATTTACTTAGTGCTACATGAAGTATTTTTTGTATTTATGTATATGTTAATCTTCAACAAGTAAAAAGCATGTATTTCAGTGCAAAAAAAAATCAGAAAAATTGCATTTTTATTAAAACAACATGAATACAGGTACAACAATATTATGTTATATTTACGAAAAAATCCAAAGACCTAACATTATCAGAAACCTGAAGTGTTATAAATCTAACTTTTAAAACTGGCAGGGTTGGCAGTCCATTAAGGAGCGTCATCAATCAGGGCCCTGGAAGTGCCCCTTCTCAGCATCAGGGGCTCCCCTAGGGAAGAAGGCTCCACTGGAGATTCAGATATTCCTGTCCAGCTTGTATTTTGGAGGCCTTGAAAACCTGAATGATGAGAATGATTGAAACCCCCATTTAGGTTGTACAGATCTTGCTTTTTGCTTCTGTTTGATTTTTATTATCTTACCATGTTTCATTCTTGTTCCTTGTTGTATGTTGTATGGTTTTTGTTTAATTTTTTTTATTTGTGAACTGCCAGAGTTATTGATTCTTTCTGAACCCCAAGTAGCTTACCCGCATATAACTCGAGTATAAGCCGACCTGAGTATAAGCTGAGGTACCTAATTTGAGGCCTGGAAACTGGAAAAATTAATTGACTTGAGTATAAGCTGAGGATGGGAAAGGCAGCAGCTTCAATAATCAAAATAAATACCAACAGGAAGTAACTGTGCTCCGACTCCCAGCTGGCTGTCAACC
>JANHFR010001455.1:58493-70060 GCA_032468015.1 Mimophis mahfalensis | reverse complement strand
GAGATCATCCGTGGTTTCGGGGTACGGTATCATCAGTATGCTGATGATACCCAGCTTTTCATCTCTACCCCGAACCACCCCAACAATGCCGTTGATGTGATGTCCTGGTGCCTTAAAGCTATACGGATCTGGATGGGAACCAATAGGCTCAGACTCAACCCCTCCAAGACTGAGTGGCTGTGGTTCCCGGCGCACTGGTTTGTTGACCATACTCCAGCTTTGGTGATAGGGGGAGAGGTTTTTACTGCCTCAGAGAGGGCTCACAACTTGGGAGTCCTCCTGGATACATGGCTCAGTTTGGAGGACCATCTTACGGCCATGACCAGGGGGGCTTTTTATCAGGTTCACCTGATATGCCAGTTGCGACCCTTTCTGGACCAGGATGCCTTGTGCACAGTCACGCATGCCCGTGTCACTTCCTGTCTTGACTACTGTAATGCTCTCTACATGGGGCTCCCCTTGAAGAGCACCCGGGGACTTCAGCTAGTACAGAATGCAGCCGCGCAGGTTGTTATGGGGGTGCCTTGGCACTTCCTTGTTATGCTCTCCTGTGCGGCCTACACTGGCTGGCTGTCGTCTTCCGGGTGCAATTCAAGGTGTTAGTTATGACCTTCAAAGTGCTCCATGGCTTAGGACCAGGGTTTTTGCGAGACCATATGATGCCGTCAATAGCCTCCCATCGTCCAGTGTGATCCCACAGAGTCAGCCTCCTCAAGGTGCCGTCGGCCAGGCAATGTCGGCTGGCGACCCCCAGGGGGAGAGCCTTCTCTGTGGGAGGTCCTACCCTTTGGAATGAGCTCCCCCAGAACTCTGGATAATGTCTGATCTCCGGTCCTTCCATCGGGTGCTGAAGGCCTGGCTATTTGAACAAGCTGGCTAGCCTGATTATTATTAATTTTAATGAATTTTGTAAATTTAAAATGTTAATTGTTAGGTTAGTTAATGATTTATTGGATGTCTTTTTTAATGGTGTATTAATTTTTGTATTTTGTGTCTTTTAATTGTGAGCCGCCCAGATCCTTTGGGAGATGGGCGGCATACAAATCCAATCCAATCCAATCCAATCCAATCCAATCCAATCCAATCAATCAATCATTTACAGATTCTAAAACACTGAGGCTGAGGAATTGCTTGTGTTGCTTTCTGTTAGGTATAGTACCTTACATTAGATTATGAATCAGAAGGTTTGGACTTCAGCTTCAAGGTGAAACATTGGCCAAACAATTAAGAACACGAACACTGAAAACAATGCAGTAGGTGAATATTAGGATGAGTGGTATATGAAGTTTTCTGCAGGATCCAGAATGTTGTTATAATGCAAAGTTCTTTTTGTATAACACCAGTGCAACATTGCTTTCATAAGTTTTACCTCATTGACCTTCCCTATGGAAGCACATTGTAGAGTTTTAATATTGGGTGATTTGATAGAACCATGCAGATTTATCACCAAACATTTCAACTTTTTTGAAGTGATGGAAAGCCCAAATTGTAAGAATCAGCCAACAATGTAATTGCTCTGTTGAAACTTCTGTTGCTCATTTGTTCATCATTTACTTTGTAAAGTCATGTTTCTATTAGAGAAATGAACATATTGGGTTCTCATATGTGTCACATGATAATAATAGTAAAGGTAAAGGTAAAGGTTCCCCTCGCACATATGTGCTAGTCGTTCTCAACTCTAGGGGGCGGTGCTCATCTCCGTTTCAAAGCCAAAGAGCCAGCACTATCCATGTGGCCGGCATGACTAAACACCAAAGGCGCACGGAACACTGTTACCTTCCCACCAAATGTGGTCCCTATTTTTCTACTTGCATTTTTACATGCTTTTGACCTGCTAGGCTGGCAGAAGCTGGGACAAGTAACGGGAGCTCACTCCGTTATGCAGTACTTGTTATTCGAACCGCTGAACTGCCGGCCTCTCTGATCGACAAGCTCAGTGTCTTAGCCACTGAGCCACTGCACCCAATCAATCAATGTAATAATTCAAGACAATGATAAAAAGTAATAAATGGGGGAAAACTCTTTGAGAAGTTATATTATACTACAGAAGTTATTATACTTCAAGAATTATAATGTGCTTAAGAGATTTGGCAAAATTACCAATAATGTTTAAAAGTGTTGTTGTTCCTAAAAAGTAAAGCTTTATTAGATAGAACTTTATTAGATAGGTGAAAGAGATAGTCACTCTTGAGAGTTATATACATTTCTTCCTCAGCTGATAAGAAGTAATCCACATTATTACATCATTTTTTTCAGAGATGACAGCAAACATATTTATAGAAACACTTGCATGTCAGGGAATTATAAGGAAGGAGAATGAAAGAGAAAAGGAGACTGCCCCCCTTGTACACAGTGCTGTCTATATTACAAGGTTGTCCATTATGCAGCGTTCAGAATTCGAACCGCTGAACTGACCTTTCTGATCGACAACATCAGAAAGACAAGCTTTAGCTCTTTAGGTTATCCAAACATGGTAACTATATTCTAGCTACATTGAAATTATTTAGAACTAATTAACTAGCCAGGTTTTATACAGATCTCAAATTGGAATTTATAAGGACTGTCAACCTCTAAGAATTGTTTTGTCAGCCTTTGTAAGGGCTTTATTTAGGATGCCCCCTGGGTATTTCAAATATCACACTGCCTATAGAAAGAGGGCTAGTCTCATTGGTGTCAGAACTTTGCTCTACCATTTACACTTTTGGTTCAGCCTACTTTCCCCATAAATCCATGCCATTACCAACTCTAGTTAAGGTGACTTTAAATCCCCAAGTAGCGAGAGCAATTGGGACCAGAATTTCCATCGCTAAGCGATGTGGTCATAAAGCAGACATCACATGACCATACCACTTCCCAACAACGATCCCTTTTCCATGATTAAGTGAAGATCGTGGGTCACAACTACCTGCTGGCTTCCAACAACCAAAGTCAGTTGAGGAAGCTGGCAGGAAGTTGCAAGTGTCACGATGCCCACAAGCAGGCCAGCAGACAGGTGGCTGCTGTTGAATGGGAGAGGGAGTGATGGGGTGCCAGGGAGACTGGAGAGATCCAGGGCCAATATGGTAGGGCTTTGGGAAGGTGCATGAAGGGATGCAGATACAGTATCTGGCAAGGGACAGCACAGGCACAGGGGGACATGGGAAGTGTGCCTGGGTGAAGAGTTACCCAAACAACTTGTAACCTTCCCTGACGGCTTCCAGCATTTGTTTGTGAAAAGCTGGCAGAGAAAGTTGTAAATTATGATCACATAATTGCAGGATGCTGCAATCCTCATAACTGTGAGGCCTGCTGTGAAGCACCAAGATTGTGATCACGTGACCAGAGGGCAGTTGGAACTTAGAAAACTGGTAGTAGCCACCACTTGTACAGCACTGTCATAATTTCAAATGGTTGCTGAATGAGGGGTCATTAACTAAGTACCACGTGCATTTTATCTCATTGGGATTAAAGATGAGTGTAACAGCTGTTAACTAGGGAGCATTGGGCCCAGATCTTCCAGGGTTCCTCAAAATGGGAATGGGTAGAAGTTTGATACAGTTCAACTGTACATTTAACTTTTCTCGAATCTGGTTCCAATGCAAATAATAATTGCATTTTGAAATATTGGGACTGAATTATTATACGGGCAACAAAAGTTATTCATTTATAAATGCAAGGGAAAAAACCCTTGATTTCTTGTCCATAGTAGTTTCTTTTCTTTCTTTCGGAACATTTTTGAAAGTAAAGTCAGGCATCGCAAAACGTTGTTTCTATGAGCAAACTGTAAAAATTCATAGAAATGATTTTGATCACAAGTTTTGTTCCTTAGTTAGAGACACCAGAACTGTCAAAAAAAATGAAAAATTCTGTGGCATATCAATCACACTGTCTTGTAACATTTTTGTTGCTTTTTACTATTAATTATATTAATATTGCCATTACTGTTTTACTTTCTTCCTCTTGTTTTTTATACTTTCCTCTTAATAGCAGAATAAGAATAGTTTCTGAGTTCTTATTCTATTATTAACAAATAAATAAACTGCAAGAATTAATGTTGGACAAGTTCAAATGTGTGTGTGTGTGTGTGCATATGTCCATAAATTCTTGAAATAATTTTAAACTTTTTAATCTGCTATACTTTGTACTGTTTGTAGTAGTGTATAAATTTAATTAACAGTCAATTAAAAGAAGAGTTATTACTAATTTGTATCATATTTCTAACAATTTTCATGTACCAGTAAGCTCAGCCTTTTCAAATGAATGTCAGCAGAAATTGGTTTATAACAGAAGTTCCCCAAATACCATTTCTGACGGCCTTAGCTACTGTTAATACTTATACATGCGGTTCTTATGGTGTAGTTGATACTGAAATTATTTACACTAGATATCCCACAAGAGACATTTAGATAGCCAGAGAGAGATGGCTCTTCAGGCAGTAGAGCATGAATTTGTCATCTGAAAACAAAAGCTGTAAACACGAATGCCTCTGTCGCTGTTGTGTGCTGCTTTGTTAGCAATCAAACAAGCAAAAGGAAGGAAAAAACCCAAAACAACCAAGCAGGATATCAGGGAAAACTGGACAAGAAGCACACCTGGGAAAACAAATCTTCCAGCCCTTGTCGGCTATTATTTGGAAGAAAGTGATGCGTTACACCTCAGAACGTGCTCATGAAGTCAGGAAGAATGAGTTACGGCTGCCCTTAGCAGTTTAGCAACTAAGAAAACAACATCTTACCTGGGCAGTGGCTCTCCTAGAGTAATAATTTCACTCATTCAAATATTTTTATGAGATAGTGACTGGTTTCCTTTCCTCCCTGCACAGGTAATGTTCACATTGTCTCTCTTGGCATGAATCCCACTGGCTTTTGATAGAAGATGTTGGCCTATAAATCATTTCTAAAAACCTATCTATTTTTTTAACCATTGCTATAAATCTACATATAGTTATATGAAAATAACGTTATATTTTGCATTTGTTCAAGCATTAATAAAACGTAAAAGACATAGAGACCATCCAATGGATCTATGGGTTTTAATAAGTTGGATTTGCAGACAAAGAAAAAAGACAATATTGAGTCAATGTATTTCAATTAAACTTACCCACCTTCACATTGCTTCATTCAATTTATTCTCTCTAATGTTAAGAAAGGAAGCTATCCCTAAGCCATATACAATAGATGTGATAGGTAAATCCTTAGCAAAGTTTGTCTCTCAGCAGCTACTAGAAAAGTTGGAATCTATTTCTAATTAATTTTTTACAGTTTCTGGCTACTTTTATTTTTCTGTCCATTCATTGTTGTTGTTTCAAACGCTGTCCACAAGGCTATAGAAGGCTCTTCTGTTCATCTCATCTGCTGCCCAACTCTGCTAACTTCAATTTCAAATGTACCAGAAGACTATTCAACTATCTATGTCTGTGAGTCTAGAACTTGCAGAGAAGCACCAGTTGATCAGTGCTTGTTCTTTTGGCCACTTGCTGAGCATAAAAACTGCCAGCTAATTGATATGTGGCTTGTATTTATAAAAAGTAAATATGAATTTTCTCTTTGTGCTTCTTTGCTTTCATGGTGGCAAAATGCTATTGCCTTCCAAAGTCCTAATGCCACCAGTTTTGCATTTTTGCATTTTTCCTTTATTTGATTATCCTAGTTCAGTGATGGCGAACCTTTTTGGCACTGAGTGCCAAAAATGGGAGGGGGGAAGTGGGCGTGGCCACCCACATGCTGCTTCCTGTTTAGGTGCGTGCATGGGCACTGCCCACTTCCTTGTTTGGGCTTGGGAGAGAGCACGCAGGCACAGGGAGCAGGGACAGGGGATAGCTCGCGTGCTGGGTCACATGGCTCAGTGTGCCACTTTGGGCACGCATGCCATAGGTTCGCCATCACTGTCCTAGTTACTGAGATTCCACTGTTATAGTGGAATCTCGGCAGCCAGAAGCAAGGAACTAGGGTGAGCCAAGAATCACCTACAATCGGAGCATAGGAACATTCTCATAAACACATGAAGTTTATGGCTAGTATGCCTCCAACACGAAGATATGCAACAATTGGAAATCACCATTATGATGCTATTTTATCAAAGGGGTTCCCACTTCTGGGACATTTGCTTATAGTATACCTTGACTTCCATAAATTTCTTTGTGTGTGCACAAAATATTTCAATACCATATTACCATTGGTAATACCATTTCAATACCATCCTCTCTTTTGCACCAGTTATTTATGAACAACTTGCCTTTTAATTATTACTTTCCTGTACCAGGAGCTCAAATTAACATTGCTTATTATTCCTAATTCAGTAATATTCTTATTGTGAGGTTTGCTGGGCATTCTTATGCATTTGCCACTTCTCTAAGTCCCTATCTTTAGCTCTGCATTTATCTCAGGTTTTTGTTTCCATCCTCCATATGATTTGATTAAAAGCTCCCTTGATTAGGATTGCCATGTTTTTGCTAAATGCAATTTTCCCAGTCCTTGAGAAGTATAGCTTTTGCCAGAAATAAATTACTAAGAAAGCTCTTTGTCCAGGGTCCAAAACTTGAAGCTTTTATGTTGGCAGCATCTGTCTAGAAAACCACAGACTTATAGTGACTCATATCTACCAAAGGCTTACTGCAGTACATATATTTATCATTCATCCATTTCTTCAACAGAGCTCAAATACTTGCCAAACGCTTTCTAACACCAGATATGCCTAATCAGACTTACATTCTTTAAAAGAATATCCTTCTTCCGAGGCTCAAGAATAAACTGTGGGGGGGATGGAGACCAAAACCCCCAAATATAGATCATTTTAAGAATGACCATTGGGATCTAGTCCTATGATCTAACAGAACTGGAATGGAATTAAATGTGAAATATGCAATCTTGTAAAAGGACACCTGCAACAATTACAGATTTCTTGCTCAAAATGATTGCTCTTATATTTTTGAAATGCACTACAATAAATTAAAATCTATCTTATTTTTCTGAAAGAAATGTGTGGCACAGAATAAAGCATATACAGGTTATCCCCGGGTTATGAGCATTCCCTTAGTGAACGTTCGGAGTTACACGTCAGCGCCCCCTAGTGTTTAAGAATAACTCCCAAAACTATGAATCTTGCAGCACGGAGGCAGTTGTTTGATCTTACAAACAGCCGCAGAGATTCTGCAACATTCGTCCTGCACTTTGCCTGGCAAAACAGAGCTTCAGAGAGCGCCCCTCCAATGCTCCGTTTTAGCCTGCGCAGGTCTCGGCCAGCACTTTGGAGGCCAAAATGACACTCCGCTTAGGCCTGCACAAGCCTGCCCCTCCGAACCTCCATTTTGGCCCACAAAGTGCCGGGCAAGGCCTGTGCAAATCCAAATGGAGTGTCAGAGAGTCATGCACAGCTGAGAGGCTGGAGCGGGGACAGGTTGCTAGATCTTCACATGGTAAGTGACCTGGCACAGCAGGTTGGGTGGGTGGAAAGGAATTGTGGGAAGCATGAGGTATTTCAGTGGGTTGGGGAGGCCTTGGGTGGTCTTAAGCAAGTGGCCTGTTCCATCACTAGCCCCCCCCCCCATGGCCTTCCCCATCCTGAAATATCTCATGTGTACTTAATGAATTGTGCATTCAGTTAGCAAATGCGTGGCGAAAGGAGGGAGTGTACCCATTCAAGGTATGAGATTCACTCCCGTGAATCCTTGGGTTATGAATGGAATGACAGGCACTGTTACATTCATAACCTGAGGACTACCTGTAGTGAGCACTCATTTTTTTATTCAGCACATTTATACACCGCCCATCTCACTGTTGACTCTGGCCAATTTACAAATTAAAAAACTACAAAATCCATACAAAAGATAAAAAGACAAAATTAAAAGGACAGAGTTAAAAGAGCAGAGTTTAAAAAGCATGCTAATTTTGAAAGATCTTTAATTAGTTTCACTTAATAACTTTCTCCATTATTAGCATGCCCACACGACTCTATATTCTTGGGAGAGGTGGCCAATCTTTTCCATACTATGTTCACTTTGAGCTAGGCTGGAAATAACAGGGCACTGAGAAGGAGCATACAAGTGGATAGCAGATGGCTATTCAGAAAGATTTACAAGATAGCTTTTGCACAAAAAATTAGCACATCTAGGGAGTCAAGTTGAAAGAAGAGTGCATCTTTAGCCATATTACTTCTCTTACATTTCAGACAACTCTCGATGCTTCATTTTAAAGAAAGACAAATTTCCCTGTAAAATCCTCAGGTTTATGGATACAATTTCCATGCTGGCATATATTGGGTTAATACAGTAACAATATTCTATTTGTCTTCTGGGTATATATCAATGATTTCAATTATTAAGATTTTTGTTTCTCACTGTTGTAAATTTAGAACAAAAATTAGCAAACATTTTAGGTATTTGCTTTCTCTCATTATTTATTGAAGGAAAGTAATTAGTTATCCTTAGTATTTTTGCTATTTAAAACAGAATTGTATATTATTTGATGTGCAATACAGAGTTTGTATTATGAGAAGAGTACTTTAGAGTATCCTGCTTACCACACATTCCTCATTAGAAGTCCTTCATTCTGTCCAGGTCCATCCAATTATTAGGCATGTGTTTATATTTTTATCATGTATTATGTATATGCTTTTAAGCATAGCCATTAATCTTAATTTTAAAGCTTAAACTGCTATTTAATTAACATTCATTTTGGCTGCAATCCTACATTATTTTTCACGAAATAATTCTACATCTATTATAGACAGAATATAACAAAGAATTAGCTCTCCTGTAATCATTCAGCTCAAACATATTCCTTTCTGATTTTCCACCATCCATCCATTCATCTGTTGGTAGCAAACACCAGGTCTTTACCTTGTAATTGCATTATGGACATGCAGACATGGTGCATATTATTAAAACCTGGAAGGGCAAAGATAGTGATATAGGCCTTCAGTATACTTCACACTGGAGTGGCGTGGCACTTATATTTAAGACAGCATAGCGGTGACCAAGAATTCTGCTTCTGAAGCAGACTCTTACGGATCAAAGGGACAGGACAGGGATACTGATAACACTGTGCTTGGCAGGATACCTCCCTAAAGAGCTTAGGGAGCCTCCTTTCTGTTACTGTTCAGTAACTTCACAATCCATGCTGCTGGGCTGTGCCAGGAAGAGCCTGGAGGGTCATGGTCCTTAATAGCCACCACTACCTTATCTGAAGTAATCTTAGGCTCGATAAAAATGGGCAAAATGCCTCCTAATTCATAGGTGACTGTATGAAGTGAAAGGGACGGTTTGGAGGGTTCACTCCTAGCACCTTATCTATTGAGGTGATTTCTGTTGTGGCTCCGACCCCCCGGCCTGTTCTGAGTGAAGAGGAGGATTCGGAGGATGAAGAGGAGGTACCAACAAGGCCTTCCTCTCCAGCATCTCCCTCTCTGATATTACCTCAGCCAGGCCCTTCTTCCTTACCTTAGCCAGACCCTTCTTCCCTACCCCAACCAGACCCTTCATCCCTACCCCAACCAGGCCCCTCTTCTCTACCCCAACCAGGCCCCTCTTCCCTGGCTACCCCTCAGCCCCCACCTGAGCAGAATGTCAGTCAGTGGCTTGACCCGAGACTTCGCCGTCTGGAGAAGAGATCCAGACAGAAAAGGAGGCAAAGATTACTGAGAGAGTAAAGCTGAGTCATGGGGCCACGCCCCACAGGGAGTATAAAGGGCTGCAGCTATCTGTGGAACTTTTGTGACAGACAAAAAAGTTAGTATTCCTGATCACACCTCTTGCCTCTCTTGGAACCTTGGGTTGACTTCAGACTCTAGAATTTTGGTCTTGATTATCGGACTGGCGTGCATTAAGCTCTTATCTTGGAACTGTTGCTCTTTGTAAGTTATCGCATTTAAAATACTCTGAATTGCGGTTTGTCTTTTTGCTGCCAAGTTTGTCATCTGGCAGTAATTACAGAGCTCACAGGACTTAATCCTTGTGTGGCGTGTTTACTGTGTGTTCTGGGATGTGGGACAGAACAATTTCTGGCAAATACCTGGGAAGGTTCCCAGTGATCTTACTAATAGTTCCGTTCAATGCTTGGTTGCCTATTGACATCTTAGAATGACTTGGGCATTTGGCAACAACGAGCAACCTGTCTTGTATACTGAACTCTGATGGTCCCTTGGTATATGGAGAAATCCCAGGAGAAAAGGGGGCAGCATTAACAACTAGCAAATAGAAAAGGAAGAAACTGACCAAACACGATATGAGCTCATGTTTGAGCCTAAATCAAGGCAATAAGGAAGATGAAATGCCTTTATTCCTCATACTTTATTATGTTCAACCACTGAATAGCTGATAATAGCATGTTTATGGTAGCCTTTTTAGGGAGGAATATCAAACAGCACTCTGATCCCTGTTACAAGTTTGACAATGTTTGGTTGACAAAATCATTCAGATTTACAAGTTTCTTGATTCTTCAAGGGAAGAGTCCAGTGTGATTACTGGGGCAATATCTTGGCCAATCTTTGATTCCTTTTGGCCTCTTAAGGATGTAGATAAAATATTTTCTAGTATGTTCTTATCCTTCAGTTTTTTGGATCCATGCCCTCATGGCTCTTTCAGGTGCAGGAAAGTGTGGCATTGGATACTTCTATGTGAAACTTTCTGAAACTTTTTGAAAATCAATTTATTCCAAAGGATCTAAGATTAAGATGCCCAGCCTGACTAATTTATGGATATTTGTTTTAGCTTTTATTTATTTTAACCATGGATTTATAATTAGGAAGTGGGGATTATACTGGCTTCTTCTTTGCCCAAGAAGGATATTAAAAACGTACTTTTCTCTCATTTATGGGTCACCTAAATTAGATATAGGAGACTGTTGTACATCTGAGACCTAGTATGAATTGAATATTACATTTAAACTTACAAGTGTGATTTTTTCTACTTGCAAAGGTGCCACCTGGTCATAGCTGCATTGCTGTCATTTATCATTATGTTCAAATACATTCATACTAACATAAAACCTCACTAGGCAAAATAATATGTGGTGTTAAATTGTTACTAAAGGACTAATAGTCTTCCTGTATATACATACAGATACAGAAGGATTCTACCAGTGAGTAGAGCAGTGATGGTGAACCTTTTTTGGCTCCCGTGCTGAAAATGCATGTGCGTGCTCTCATGTGTGCTCTTCCGTGCCCTGCTCCCGCGCATGCAATGGCCCCGTGTGTGGCCCTAAATTTAGCTACTGGTATGTTTTAAACTCAGCTGATTGGCACACAAGCACCCCTCAGTTGTTTTTCCAGCTCTGGGGGTCATACCTTCATGCATGCATTACCCCATCTCCCGCCCCGCGTGCGCACACCATCCCCAGGGCGCAGAAATCATGGAATCAGAGCTCTCCTCCTGATGTTTTTTTTTTATTATTTCTTTATTTTAATCCCGTTTATATCCCACCCTTCTCCAAAGACTCAGGGTGGCTTACAATGTTTTTAGCAACAGCCTTCATTCCATGCATATGCCTGCTCATTAGGGCTCTCGCCCCCCCACAGGCAGCATTTTACAAGGTCAGCTTATTGCCCCCACAATCTGGGTCCTCATTTTACCTACCTCGAAAGGATGGAAGGCT
>JANHFR010001455.1:47447-58393 GCA_032468015.1 Mimophis mahfalensis | reverse complement strand
CACACATGGGGGAGTCACGCGTGGGGGGGAGGGGAGTGTGTGTGGGAGTCACGAGAGCATGGGGCCAGGCGACATGGCTCCACATGCCACTTTGGGCACGTGTGCCATAGGTTCGCCATCACGGGAGTAGAGCATAAAAATTGCAACTGAATTTGAAAATCTGATAACTCTGAGAAAATATGCCCATTAGATATACTGTATATATATCATCAGACACAGATTAAATTCTGAATATATAAATACACTTTTTTTTTCTAAAGTCACATCAAAGTAGTTACCAAATCTATGGCAATTCATGCGTTTTTTTCTGTAAACTAAAATGATTGCACACAAGTTTTTATCCTGCATTTCTTCAGGATAGCTGTATCAGAATGATGGAGAGGTCAGCTTCATTTCCCATGTTAATTCAACCCTTCTTTCCTGACCCTGGAAAAATCAGACATGTTTTAATAAATATTGCTCCTGGCTTCTTTTCAAAAAAAGGCTCCACGTTCCCTCTCCACAACATGTCTATCTCCTGTGCAGCAGTCATTGAGGTTTTTTTTTCTCCCCCAAATCAAAA
Organism: Mimophis mahfalensis; assembly: GCA_032468015.1. Lineage (NCBI taxonomy): Eukaryota > Metazoa > Chordata > Lepidosauria > Squamata > Mimophis > Mimophis mahfalensis. The sequence goes on along the minus strand of JANHFR010001455.1, from coordinate 57,831 downwards.
CAGACAGCCCATACAGGTAGACATATTCTTGCACTGCTTACTCCTCACATCTCTACATGCCCAACTGAGATGCCTGCTGTCCTAGATGGATGGAATACAGCATAGAAAAAGGCATTTGCCTGATATGCGTACAAGAACACATCATCCACAAAGCTTGTTCTCCAGAGAATGCAATAAAAGCTCAAGGACTGTAGGACTTGGAGTGAGAAGAAAAACATTTCCCAAATATGACTTCTAAAGCATTTTGGGGTGTGTACGTGTGTGTGTCTGTAGATTTAATACAAAAGCCTAAGATATATGTGTGTTTGTACTAGTACTGGAGTTCTGATGCAAGAATTAAGGTTATATAGTTTTGTTTCCTTGGATCAATATTTTTCAGACTTGTTGATTTTAATAAGCGTGGACTTCAGCCCTCCAAATTCCCCAGCACAGGAGTTCTGGAAGTTGCTCTACACTTCTTAATATTAACAGGTTTGAAAAACACTGCTTTGGTGGTCATTCTCTTCGTCTTTTTCTTTTTCTGACTCCTTCAATAGAATCAGAATTTTGGAATCTACAGATAAGATGGAAAGGAAAATTGGACACTAGAGTAACAGGACCGATATTTTAAAATGATTTACAAGTAGTGTTCAAGAACTCTTGTCAAAATCACACTTCATTAAACCATCTATGTTTCAGGATCTTCCATGTGGACCTGCCCAAAAATGCTACAATTTTAAGAATCACATTAATGAGCCTCTAAGGTGGAAAAGTGAAAAAAAAAAATACTGTTGTGTGGTAGCAGAAAGTTGTTATAGTCACACTTAGATTTCCTCCCCGCCCTTCCCATATTCAAAGTATACATCATCCTAGCAGTTATTTTATTTCCTTCTAAATTATAACAAAAATAACATAGTTACTGCATTATAAAAGTTAGATATTTCACAATAGAAACCAAGGCGGAACCACCAAGGGGTTATTATGTTAGGTTGCCATTGCTTAGTAGCTGATTCTGATTCATAAGGGACTAGCTGATTACCTGGCATTGCCCAGGTAATTTTTTATGGGAGTGCCATCTTCCTTCCATCTTCCTTCTTGCCTCTTCATCTCTCCTGTGTTCCTTCCTTCCCTCTCATCCTTCCTTCCTCCCTCACTTCCCGTCTTCCTCCCTCCCTTCCACTTATCTCCCTTACTTCTCTTCCCCTCCATCTTTCTTCATTTCTCCTTCCTTTGTTCCTTCCTCCTCCCTCCCTATCTCCCCTGCATTTCCTCCTTCCCCCTCATCCATTCTTTCACCCTCACTTCTCTTCCCCTTTCCTCCCTCCCTCCCTCTTCTTCCTTCTTCTCTTCCCATATTCCTCCTTCCCTTCCTTCTCTTCCCCTCCATCTTCCTTCTTTCCTTTTCCCTCCCTCCCTCCCTCCTTTCTTATCTCCCCCATGTTCCTGACCCTCAAAACTGTCAAGAAGTTGCTGGGCAGGATGGCTGCAGTGGTCCTGCTCCGCCCTCCCCACCGCCACACTGTTCTTTAGCTGGCCAGGGCACGTTCGTTTCGTGAAGTTAGAAGTGCATTAAAGTGTGTAATGGACATATGTAGTAGATCAAGGGAGCGTTGAAGCTGCTGTCTGGCACCCTTGTGGTGGGCTAGAGTATATTTTGCTGCCTTGCCAGTTACTGTGGTTAGTTGGGAATCGAGTGGGAGTTCAGCAGCATTTTTGGGGGGACAGAGGTGAGGAGGGTGATTGTCTCAGGAAGGCAAGTGATGTGTGTGGCAAGTTTGGCAGGGATTGGTGTAGGCACTGAGGAACGTATGCTGGACAAACACACATACCCAACCACAACATCAACACTTCTGTTTTATATATTTTATTTTATTTTATTTTATTCGTTTGTTTGTTTGTTTGTTTGTTTGTTATGGGATTTGTATGCCGCCCTATCTCCTGAAGGACTCAGGGTGGCTCACAGCAATAAAGCAATAAAAACACAGAATACAAAATTTAAAAAGATATTAAACCTAAAATCCCATAATAACCAATTAAAACCAGACATACAATTAAAACTCCCCACCCCCATCAGTCCAAGTTGGCCAGTTGAAAAAGCCATGTTTTAAGGTCAGGACGGAAGGACCGGAGATCAGGGGCCACCCGGAGCTCCAAGGACAGTTGATTCCAGAGGGAGGGTGCCCCCACAGAGAAGGCCCTCCCCCTGGGGGCCGCCAGCCGACACTCTCTGGCTGACAGCACCCTCAGGAGGCCCTCTCTGTGGGAGCACACCGGGCAATGGGAGATCGTTCCTGACAACAGACGGTCCTGCAAATATCCCAGGCCTAAGCCATGTAGGGCTTTATAGGTAAGTACAAGCACCTTGAATCTCACCTAGAGGGCAACCGGCAACCAATGCAGCTCACGCAGGAGGGGTATAATATGGGAGTATCGGGATGCTCCTATCACAACCCACGTGGCCGCATTCTGCACCAGTTGAAGCATCCGGGTGGTCCTCAAGGGCAGCCCCATGTAGAGAGCATTACATAGAGCTATATATAGAAATGCGCATTTTTCCCATATGATTTCCAATCAGAGGCCACACCTGACTTCCTCTCCTTTTCCTTCTCACAGGTGCAGGATTTTTGTTGTTTTTTGGGATCACCTAAAAGTTGATCCATTGGTTTTGACAAGAATTGACCAACTGGCTTCCTATTTTGTTGACCTGTATCTTTCATTTCCCTTCTGGTACGCTCTGATTGCAGTCAGATAGATGATTGGTTTGACTCTTCAGTTTATTTTGCAATTTAGCTTTAAATTCAAGTTTCTTAACCAAATAACTCACCTCAGCAATATGTGTTTGGAACAAAAGTTGTACCTTTGATTAAGGGCACTACTACTTCGCATTCCTTCTAGTTAAAGGAGTAATGACAAGGGAGTATAAATATTGTACCAGCAATTAATGAAATCCCATGTACATGTATTTTATTCTTTAGTCTTTATTTAGGGTTGTATACATTTGTTTTATTGGATGTCAACAAATGTTAAAAGTAGGCTATTTCAAGCCTGAAAAAATAGTTTTTCAACTTTCCTCCTTATAATATGGTATCTTTGAAGATCAACACAGGAATATTATAGTCACACTGGGATTCAAGCTCTTTCTCACCTGTCTCTCCTTTGAATGTAGCAAGCCTATTGAAAAGTACAGACCTTTTGTGTTATCTATTGGTAATGACAGTCAGTAACATTCCTCTTTGTTTCATGTCATGATGCTCTAATTGTTAATTAACGTCTTACAAATCTGACCTTGTATACATTTAATGTTTCCTTCAATAGGAAGCCACTTACAAGCACACTATCAACAGATATTGGAAGTCACCTCTTACCAGATTCCCAGTTTGGGTCAACACAATTCCAACTCGTCCTCCAGATCACAAGAGCTAACAACAATGCAATCAGACATTTAATGTGTACAGGCTTTGATTAACCTTAGCCTTCTTAACTCATAAGGTAGAACTCTTAAAAATGCAAAGAAAATTTGCAATTTTGCTTTTTAAAACATGGTAGACTTCTTAATGGAAGTGTGTACTTTAAATATTTATTTGTTCTGTATATAAAGAGTGTAAGAGCATTCTTCTCACGCTATTAGTAAATCTATAATCCCTTGATAGTATGACCGTCCAAAGTGAGAGACCAAAACATCTGGAAATGCTGAATTGTTTGATGCACTGGTAATACCTGGTGTGGAAATTGCCATATATTGGCCTTGAAGAACAAAATTTATTGGTAACAAATTTTCCAACAAATTTCATAGCACTTCAGCAGCTCTTCTGTCAATTCCTATGCGTATCACTTGGATTATGAAACAGGCAAACTGAACCTCTTCAGGTAAATTGGACTAAAATTCCTAGAAGTGTTAATTATTGGCTGTGATATATTGAATTCAAAAAACTATCACTCCAAAATGTAAATTACTTTACTAATTCCCTTCTTGCAGAATTTTAAAATCTTGGAATATACTAGCTTACTATTCAGAAAAAGCTAACAGAAATGCTTCTTTCAGTGCTCAGGTTTGGATCACTAAGTCCTTTCTATTTCACAATTTAAATTAGAAGTGCATTCCTTGAAAGCCAGTTTCTGAACCATTACATATTAAGAATGTAATCTACTTTCTGGCTACATTAGCAATTTGTTTCCTATTTTCAAATTAATGAAAATTTCCTTAGTTGTATATAGAATCTATTCCTGTCATTAAAAAGCTGGTAATATTCATACAATTTCCACTATGACCGCAAGATCTTTCTCAGGATATTTTGGTCAATTACACTTATTGGTGTGAAAAAGGGTATGACATGAATAGCAGATTATATGACTTAAATTTACATTTGCCTAACCAATAGTAATTTATGGATAAGCAAAATAGCACCAATCTCAGTACAGTCCTATTTTCACCTACACTGGATGTACCTCCACAGAACAAGACAGAAGATTAGAGGAAGTTTAATGAAAAAAATAAGCTGTAAAGAAAATCTTTTACTGTTCTAATATTGTACTGTATATTTAATCTAGTATTTCTTTACTGACAAAATACTGACTAGACATTTTCTCTTTAACTTTAGGAACAATACTCCAGAACTATACAGCATTTACATTTCTTTAATGAAATTAGCCCTCTATTCCAAGAAGGGTTCTCCAGGTGTAACTGGATTCTACTAAACATGGCTAGTATGACCAATTATTGAAATTGCCTTATTTAATCATATCACAATTATATACTGATTACCAGCGTTGCCCAGGTAATTTTTTATGGGACTGTCATGTTCCTTCTTTTCACCTTCTTTCGTCCCTCCCTCCTTCATTATTTCTCCCCCGTGTGTTCCTTCCCCATTTTCTTCATCCCTCACTTCTCTTCCCCTCCATCTTCCTTCATTCCTTTGTTCCTTCGTCCCTTCCTCTTCTCTCCATCCCTCCTCCTTCCCTGCCTTGGTTCTTCTCTTCCCCTCTGCCATCCTTTCTCCCCTCCTCAATTCTCTTGCCCTCCGTCTTCCTTCATCCCTCCATCCCTTCTTCCGCCCTCCCTCAGTTCTCTTGCCTTCTGGTTTCCTTCCTTCGTTCTTCCTCCCTCCATCCCTCCCTCCCTCCCTCCCTCATCTTCCCCTCCATCTTCATTGTTTCCTTCCTCCCTCACTTCTCTTCCCCTCCATTTTCCTTTCTTCATTCTTCCTTTGTTCCTTCGTCCCTTCCTTCCTCTTCCTCCCTCCCTTTGTTTTTCTCTTCCCCTCTGCCTTCCTTTCTCCCTTCCTCAATTCTCTTGCCTTCCGTCTTCCTTCATCCCTCCGTCCCTCCCTCAGTTCTCTTGCCTTCGGGCTTCCTTCCTTCCTTCCACCCTCCTTCATCTTCCCTTCCATCTTCCTTCCTTCCTCCCTTCCTGTACCCTTCCCTCCCTCCCTTAACTTCTTCCTTCCTGCCTTTGTTCTTCTCTTCCCATCTTCCTCCCTCCCTTCCTACTCTGTCCCTCCTTCCTACCTCACTTCTCTTCCCCTCCATCTTCCTTCCTTCCTCTTCCCTCCCTCCTTTCTTCTTCCTCCCTTCTTCTTTCCTGCCTGCTTTGTGCTTCTCTTCCCATCTTCCTCCCTTCAGCGCTGCGGGGATGTGCTCCCCCACATACCCCGAACAGCAGCATTGACCATAGAGCCGGCTTCCCCACAATGCTGCTGATTTTGGGCCTGGAGGGGAATGTGGAAGCGCTGCAGGGAAGCTGGCTCCGTGCCAATCATCCAGCACTGCTTCCGCACTCCCCCCGCCACACCCGAAACAACACCAACGACAATGGAGCCAGGTTCTCTGCAGCACTGCCAGCTTGGTACACGGGACGGCACTGCTGCCAATATCCCGGCTGGCCCCTCCATACGCCTCCAACTGCACGTCGATATCTCTCGCCACTTCACCTTCACCGGCTCTGATTTTGGTGTCCTTGTTACTCTGCCGGCGTCAGCAACCCATTACGATGGTAATAGCGTCCCTAGCAAACTTGGTGGAAGGCCTGCCTCTTGTTTCCTGTTGAATTCCTTTGTAGGTCTGTGTAATTATGCACTTGCGCAGTGTAGCTTGGCAGTAAAAGGTCTGTGGGGACATTTGGGACCCTTTTGGGACCCTTTTTCCAGGTGAAAGGAACCACCTTCCTCACACACCCCAAGTGCTTGTCTCTGGAGTTGAAAATGCCTGTGAAGTTTGGGGCATTTTGTTGGAGGTTTGTATCCACAAACACCAGCAACGGACACTTCTCATTTATAGATATAGCTTATGTAAATGGAAGGGAAGGGAATACATTAGATTTTTGAGATACCTTTCAGCATTCAGCCAGGATTGATTTTTTCTTATGTTTAATGTTAGATGTATTTGTTACTCCCACCCCTGCCCCGGTCAGGTCTTCACAGGCACTTTGCCTTTACCTTGCAAAGATTTCCTTTGTCATGGTGTCTTTGACTGCATTTGCAAGGAACAGAGGCCTAATGTACCACGAGATCATGTGAGATCAGTAGTGCGAGATCTTGTGCTACTGATCTCCTGTGATCTCACACATTAGGCCTCTCTTAGAATTGAGGCCTGGACGTTTGCAAACAGAGGGAAGGCTTTGGTCCTTCAGACCTTCCCTGTTTGCCATTTCTTTCTGAAGCCTGCAGGGAGATTGCGTTCCTGAAGGCTTCGGCAGCTCTTTGCAAAAAGCTTTTGTTGGCACCAGCGGAGCTTGGGAGAAGTGGGCACGTCCCTCTGAAGCCCTAATCCTACCGGCAAAGGCTTTTTGAAAGACTGCCAAAGTCTAAAGGGATGCAATCCTCAAGCAAGATTCCCTGTGGAATCAACTTCCCTTGGAGCTCCAGCTGGCCCCCGACCTTCGCTCCTTCTGTCGCGACTTAAAAACGTTATTTCATCAAGCCGGCCTGGATTGACGGGGGATTTTTAATGGTTTTAATGGTTTTAGCTTAAATTTTAACTTTATTTTAAACTCATTTGTAATGGGATCGTTAGTTTAATTCATTTTTAACTTTTGTATGTGTCTTGGTTTTATTGTTGTGAGCTGAGTCCTGCAGGAGATAGGGAGGCACATAAGTCCCATAATTATTAAATTAAATTAAGCACTTTGCCAATGAGAAAGGCATGGAGGACCATGAGTGGCCGTTGTCAAACCCTTTGCTGATGAGAAAGGAGGAAGCAGGCAAAGAAACAGGCTGGAGAGGAGACCAATCTTCATAAAGTAAGTCACCCGGTGTGGCAGGAAGGGGGAAGGAAACAATTGTGGGGACCCCAGGGGACAGAAAATGTGGGGAGGCCTTGGGTGGTCTTAAGTAGGTGGGTTGTTCTGTCACTAGCCCCCCTCCCTGTCCCCTCAATACCTCATGTGCACTTAACAAGCCGCTGATTCGTTTATCAAATGCGTGGGTGAAAGGAGCAAGTAATTGTGTTCAAGGTATGAGATTCATTTCCACAAATCCTCAGGTTAAGAATGGAATGGGCAGGCTCCATTACATTTGTAACTTGAAGACTACCTGTTCCAGGATATAGAACCAAGCACAGTAAGGTAATGATAATAAAAAATTACATTTCACAAAGTAAGATTTTCATAGACATTTTATAATGCTGGTATCATGCCATACTAAAAAATACTCAATGTACAGAATATTTCAATACAAATATATATACCAAACTTCAGAAAACATGTTTTAAAATGAAATAATGTATCTATATATGTTATCAAAATCAAACAAAAGAACCTATACTGAAATCTTGTGAAAGCTTTAATCAATGTTTCTTAAACTTAATGCCAATTTTAACAAACAAAAGCAAGCTAAAACCATGATCCATTTGGCATGTGTAGCCTCACTATGGATTAAACCTGTTCATTTCCCTTAGAGAAAAATACTGACTAACTTAGAGGCTAGTTTCAACATTGCAAATTATTAGATTGTCTCCCGGAAGTTTAGTTCAATGGACAAATCAGCTCCAAAGAAGTTCTTAGTGGTTCTGATGATTTATCCACATCCTCTAAGAAAAGTAAGAAGTTTGGGGCCAGAGGGGCAAAGAGGGATGAAAGCTACTGTAAAATTTTATCCAATGCACATTTTCAAATGTAAATCATATAAAGAAGCAATTAAGTAGCTGAAGATTTCAAAGTGTTAAAGAACTAGTTATATAACTGTCTAGCCAGTCTGAACTAAATTAAGCTAGGACATGTGTTGTTACAGTTGTACGCTGCTGAAGTGATTCTTCAACCATTCATGTACAGTCAATATTCACAGAATACGAATTGTAAGTTTATTTCCCTTCAAGACAGATGACTTCTTGGCTAATGGATACAATATATTGAATGCCTTTTGCATTGTTCACCCACTAATACAAATCTCACATACAGTTTCATTCACAGAAGATTTAGTAAAACCTGGAAGTCAAAGTTTAAATGTATAGCAGAGAAAGCACAAATGTTCAAGTTCTGACACATTCCTTAGATGTCTGCTTAAACTGTAGTGGCTATTAAAAAGTTATGCCTAACTTCAAGATGAAAGGCATTAGCAGCTTCTAATAAAAGGATAATCACACTCTTCTGGAGATTTAATTAGATGTAACTCACAGAGGCTTTTGACTTGGTTTGCTGTTAATTGAATCAAAATCAATGATGATCTTGCTGAACTTTGGTTTGAATTTTCTAAAAACAACAAAGAGAGAGGAATATTAGCTAGTGAAGTAGTTAAACATTTTGTTTGCTTTGGCTCCCAACTAAATTTTAAGAAGGAAAAAGCATATCCTTGGATTCATTCTATGTTTTATCTCTATAGGAGCCAATTATAGTGCACCATACTGAGAGATACCCCAACAAAAAAGACTAAGACAAAAAGACACATGGGGTTGCTTAGTCTGTATGTTCTTCAGCTATTGGAGTTCATAAATTAGACAGGAGTTAGAAGGATTTCTAACAACTTAGCTACAGGGGGTAGCATCTCCGTAACATTTTATATGTTCTTTCCATGCCAATTTTTAATAGGAAACTTCCAAAGTTTGCTTCTTGGAGTCTTAAAGGGAAGGCAGAAAACAGCTCATTATGCAAGGGGGATAAAATACAAACTACTGAAGCTAGAATCATTTTAGAACTGTAAAATTAATACCATCACCATAGCTCATCCTTTTACATCATTAGAGCATCTGCTGCAGCAATTAGCAAGAGAGGTATTTGGGGACTTTATATATATTTTACAATCCACTAGTAAACAGCAGAATATGCAAATAATGTGGATTTAGTGTCTCATTAAGCTTGACAATTCAGTACTAGAGATTCATTAAACCTAGCCAAACCCGCACAAATCATTACAAAAGGCAGAAAGGGTCAATAATGAAGGATATGCTTGGGAGAATGACTATACACAAACTTTATCCAACCAATTGGTCAGAAACACTTGGAGGCATGCCAGCCACAGACAAATTTTTATTTATTTTTTTAAAATCAAGTTTTATTTATTTTACATGTTACATAAAATCTCATTCTGAAGGGTGCGTTGTCTGGTTCACATCGTTTACATCAAAATAATATTCAATCTTGTTCCTTCAATCTAAATTGGTAAAATCACTTAGACAACAAGCCTAACAATCACGTATTCTAACTGTTAACATTGTAAAATCATTTCTAGGAATATTTTACAAATCTGTCATCTTAGCTCAATAATAGGTTATTTAGCCCATCAACCTGGATAACTTCATCTTATATCTACATTTACAAAATTCCTTAAATTGATTATAACTTACATATTATTATGTGTCTCTATAACATCTAGTAATCCTAGCCAGACCACATATCTAAAAATTCTAATACAATTCATCTAATCTATTTGTTTTCCTATTAGTAATAACATAATAATAGCACTTAAACTGACAATACAAATGTCATTTCTAATGATAACATACATATATTCATTCATATTCTTAATTATTAATAACTTCAAATTCAACTTTCACATTACTATTTCACATTTCTACTTTGCAAACAATGGGCAAAATGTTCCCCAAACCACATAATATTCTGATTCTTCTTTCTCTTTGATAGACAAAGTCAATCTATCCATTTCTGCACACTCAATTTTTTTTTAATAACACTGTCTTCTGACGGTATTTCTTCATTTGTCCAATGTTGAGCAAATACTATCCTTGCCGTTGTAAGGACATGGATAATCAAATAAGCATCTATTTTACTAACCACATCCGGCAAGATTCCCAATAGGAATATTTCAGGTTTCCATTCAATATATTGCATAGTCATTTCTTCCAGCCAGTTTCAAATCTTCAACCAATACTTTTTCACTTGACCACAAGTCCACCACATGTGGTAAAAAGATCCAGGCAGTTGTTTACACTTCCAACATTTAGCTGATTTGTCTTTAAA
>JANHFR010001452.1:17997-28913 GCA_032468015.1 Mimophis mahfalensis | reverse complement strand
GCGGCACAGCGGGACATTTTAAAAAGAAGGCGTGATGCGGGACAAATTAATAAAAAGCGTGACTGTCCCGCCAAAAGTGTGTTGTCTGGTCACCTTAGACTTGGAAGATATTATATCAATACTGTTTTTTGTTACCAAAATCTTGATATTCTGAATAATTTAACAGAATAATTTTAAATATTTTTGTATCTCTATAGGCGTATTCAGAAATATTGTTCCAGTTCATAAATGGACTTCTGCTTTTATGTATTTTTGTATTATTTCATCTAAAAGATTACCCACTGACAAACTACAACATGTGTAGTGAAATTGAAAGCCTCGCTATCAGCCCAACAATTTTCAGTAATTCACTTTGTAAAAATATAGGCACAACTTTCGGGGCCACAGAAGTGGTTCAATTTGACTCCTGATTTGATTAAATGCAATATATACACAACATACAGCATTATTCAACGTGACCTTGTTCAAACCTGAAAATCACAAAGTGGCTATTTTAAAACGTGCCATATTTTAAATCTTACATAGTTCTCCAACTTCACCCTATGCAAATTTCTTTTTAGCCAAACTCCCAAAATACTAGGCAAATAAGGCACAAATTCAAGATCACTAAATGTGCTATTTTTAAAAGTCCTACAGAAAAACAGCTATACTTGGCTTAGAAACCCCTCCTCCCCAAGGAACAAAACACTAGCCTTAAACTATAAAACAAAACAAAAAAATAAATTTAAGATTATCCACAATGAAGGATTACATAACTGAAAGAGTACTACGTAACTGTCTATATAACCTTAACTAGAAGCAGGTTGTAAGAATGGAGATGGTACTTAGTCTCTTTATCAATGGTCACGAAAAGTGACTACACATTTACTTGAAAATTGGAAATAGATTCTCTGGAATGACTGTTCACCTTGTAAGATATTTCAAAGTTTTCACCACCCCAGATTTGTAAACCTGGATCATAGAGGCCTAATTCAAAAAAGAAATCACGTTCAATGGCGAATAATCCACCAGCCATCGCAGGCGATCTAGAAGATAAACAAGAACAGTCTGCATGCAGCATGTCATAAATCGTTATTTTATTAAAGAAACAGGGAATAATTTAGAAATTATAAAGCATTGATTCTGAAGTCACAATAAGATAATTAGAATTTAGGAATACTGAAACAGATTAAATGTTTAATTCTTTTAAAGAATTTTAAACAGTAACATACAGGGATAATTCTAGAATGGAAGTGTTTCTTTTCCAAGCTTAAAAGGAAAAAAAGTATTATAGTTTGCTTTATTTTTTACATGAGGAGGCATTATTCACCATGCGCCAATAATTGTACCAATTCAGAATAAAGCCACACATAAAGGTTTAAAAAAAGCTCTCAGTGAGCCAAGTGACTGGAATGCTTAGCTATTGAAGTTTCTGCTATAAACTATCGAAAAAAATTTGTTGGATAGTGATATTTGTGAATGGGCCAAAATATTTTTCTGCTACAGAGCAAAAATGTTTAATTAATTTATCAAAGCTTCATAATTTCAATGAAATATGTCAAATTTAATAAATCACAAAGTAAATAAATGTATCCATTTTTTAAAAAATGGCAGGAAATGATAAGAAAAAACCACTTTTCTTTAGCTAAAAGGAAAGAATCTTTGAAAAGAAAATAAGCCAGGTTGCATTGTTAGTGAAAAATAATTGAATCGAAGTATAACTATAGGCCTATTAATATGGGACCAGGGAAAAGAGAAATTAGAACTTATTCCTTATATTTTCTTTTTGAACATCCATTTTATTAGTGAAAACAGATTAAAGAGAAAAACAAAATATTTACAAAATGTGTCATGCAATTTGTTGCCATCAGTGTTAATAATACTTCAATTTATCAGGTCAACTCTTCTCCCAACACCAAGCTTGAAAGAGCGGTGGCCAAGAAGTTCTCCTGCCACAGAGCTGTTCTGCAGGAGTAACTTTGTCAAAACTTTTCACCCTGGATGTGTTCCCTACTTTCTTTTGGGGTAGGCCCAGCATTGAATAGAAAAACTGGGTAATAGTTGCAATCATTTACAATTTTCTGTTATGGTTTGCCTTTCAGCATAGCATAATAGACTATTTTTTATCACACAATTACTAAATAATTGAAACTAATCTCAGTGTCATGCAAATATGTTAAAATATACAACACCAAATAAAATAATATATAAGGCAATTCAATACACTAGAAATGGGCCCAAGATGTCAGAAGGGCAGCAAGCTTACACTGATACCAACATGCTCTACTATTTCCCATTTTGATGCCTGAACTGTCTCATTACTTTTCTAATCAACAAGAATAATAACCATGCACTGAAATAGGAGACATTAATAATCTGAAGGATGTGCAAACTATAACATCCATTCTAAGCAATTCCTAAAGCAGCAATTATGTATTATATACGTTCCTTAGGAAATTGAGTAGATAAGCATACTATAGACAAATTGCAAAAGTTAATTTAGATTTATTAGAAATGCTTGATCACAGGTTAGTGAATGAAGATAGGGCTTATTTTAAAGCATTATTTTTAAGAATGGAAGATCATGCAAGTATTTAATAGGTCAGTACATCCTTAAGAAAAAGAAAAACATTTAAGCCATTTAGTGATTACCGATACGGCTCAGTTTTTGTCTTTCTCATTGCCTTCTCACGTTTGGTCAGGGGAACCCTCTTCCAGAGCATGCTCCAATCCCATGCTCCTCTAGCAAACCCATCTTCGTCACCACCCCCTTGGGGTACAATATTATAAGTGTTGCCATCTATGACATCTATAAGCGGCACAGTACATGTGGTTCTGCAGGATTTTGGATGATGAGGATGATGAGGATGAAGGAAGGCATATGGCACATTTAAACGAACCATGGTTCATGGAAAAGAAAGGGGGAAAAATGAAAGAATTTAGGTAAGCATGAATTAACAAAGATCAGTAGAACGAAACAATGTTCTTTACCGATATGGCTCAGTTTTATATTTTCTTTTTGCCTTTTCCTTGTGGCTTAATGGAATACGTTTCCACAGCAAGCTCCAGTCCCAGGCCCCTCTGGCAAAGCCATCTTCATCCCCACCTTGCTGTGGTTCAATGGAATAGTCATTCCCATCTATGTAATCTATTAGAGGCACAGTGCATGTAGTTCTGAAATATTTATGGAAGGGGAAGAGACAAGGTTAAGCTGTCTAATCTAATAGATTACCCACTATCTTCAATGCCTTATCCAAATAGGTTGAATAAATACAGTACACAGACACACACTACTTTTCCAAGAAACCAAAACTGAGGAACAGTTAACAGAATCAATTAAAATCAATGTTAAGAATACATTTATCTTTTCCTGCATAGATCCTCAAACATTAATTGGCAAAGGGAATGATATAAATTGCATGGTTTACATTTGGACAATGTTGTATTCTGCTGTTAAATGCATTTTTCTTGTTTGGGTTCAGAGGCAGAGGGACTGTCAAGTGATTTTGCCAGTTTCTTAAACATATCATAATTTTTTAAAAGGAAACAATATAAAGCTTGCAAATATATATTTTTAACACATATATTTTTAAACATGTCATACATTTTTTAAAACATTGGGCATGATTTAAAGTTAGCAAATATGCTATTTTAACAGGTACATTTATGAATTCTGTAACACTGTGAAACAAAAACTAGTGGTCTGCTGTAATTATCCAAACTACTTAAAAGGAAAGAGAGGGAACAATTTAAATAATATCTTTTATTTCTGACAATATTTCATGCTTCGCACATTGAGAACTACTTTCTTAGATTTTTATTTTTCACTAGCTGATGACCCAGCTTTGCCTGGGTATAGTGGGGCCTGGCTAACTCGTCCTGCCACCTCCCCAGTTCTCAGTTGACCCTACCAGGCCCAAACTTCCTCCGTCCTGGGAATCAGTCTGGAGGCAGAGGGGAAACTCCATTGCAGAGGGGTGTGCTCCACAGGGTCCTCATCCTCCAAGCACCAGTGCTCACATCTCCTAAATTCAGCTATAGGTAGGAAACTTGAGGGGGACCCAGCACCAAACCGTGTTGCCCTACAGAGATGGCTGGGCAGCAAATGGCTGGGCAGCAAAGGTCATTGCCTCAGCCATTGTTCCTACAATTCCCAGCCAATTGCCTTATTTGCATGCCTTGCTTCTATTGGCTGGAGTTTGCCTGCGTTGCCTGGTAACCATCTGCACATGCTCAGTACAGGTTTTCTGCTGTAGAGGTGTGGGGGTGTCCATTTTGGGACCCTTTTTCAAGGACAAAGACTGGTCAACCACGTTCCTGACGTACCCCCCTCCCCCTGCCCGTGCTTGTCTCCAGAGTTCAAAGTAGGTGCCTGTCAAGTTTGGGCCAGTTTGGTGCATAGGTGAAAGAGGCTATTCAGGACATAACCACAAACACCGGTGTGGAACACTTCTCTTTTACAGATATAGATTTCAATGTAGCCTTTGTTTGTGTAAATATGGATATTAACTTGTCAACTGTTTGCATTACAAGTTATATCAATTATGCAATTAATGTCTTTAGGTAATAACAAAACTTTAAGCTATTTACAGTACTAAGTATACTTTAGGTAAAAATTGTTAATGTAAGTATTTTTCCTAAATTAGTCTTGTAGAGAAAGACTACAGCCAACCTGCAAAGTTCTATTTGGGTAGCTGGAAAAATGTGTTAGAAAATTACCCATTTTAAAAAAATATATTATCTGCTGGGATACTACAAAATTACAATGTTTAAAGGATTCCTGAAGGATAGAAATAAGCAAATTATTACCTGTCTTTAGATATAGGAGCTATTAGTGGCACATACCAGTTTACTGCCACTTCACAGTGGGCATCAAGGTAAATTAAAACCTTTAAAAAACAAAGAGGAAAGGAGATTTCAATTTAGTTTATATTTTCTTATAAAAATACATGTTGAGTTTATTTTTTAAAATGTAATTTTGCAATTAAGAACCGTGGTTACAATAATAATGTGGATTAATATCTGTTAAAAGCAGAATTGAGACTATATGGAAAGAAGGATTTTATTTAGCAAACAGTATTCTACCTTTCCAAGTTTAGCCTTCTGGGCTCCAATGCTTCTAGCTTGAATTAAACCTTCTCTCCTTTCATTTCGAAAAATCTTTACAAGGCCATTCCACTGCTTAATATAATCCTCTAGTCTTTCTTTTAAGTGTTCTATCAAATAATAAAAAGAGGTTTCCATGTATGTTATAAATATTTAGGGTTGAGCTGACAATACAAACTACATTTATATTAAAAACAAACATATTATTTGACTAAATAACTACATTCTCCAAAAATCAAGGGTGTCAGATTCAAAGTGTAATTTAGGTATATTTACTGGTAAGTGCACACTTAAGAATTATTTCTTGATTATTCTCCAAAAGTTAATGATGTCAAATTCATTATGTAAATTTGGTAAAGCTGCAAGCTCACTTAAGAATTATTTCTTGATTATTTTCCAAGCATAGAACAAAACAGAAAGGCAATATTAAAAATGTAACATTGTAACATTGAAAAATCAACCCATAATATATCATGGGCATCTATTATATCCTTATATTTTAAACTCTTACCAACAGAAAGGCAAAAGAAATATTAACCAATTTTCCAGCCATGTCCCAAAATGTATATACTGTATGCCATTTTAAAACAATGATTTTAGGAGATTTCATTTTTTAAATTAGGCTTACCAGTGTAAAATAGACTCAACTGACAACAGAATAATGATAAAATACCATGCTCTCTGACATAAATCACCACTCTCAAATAATCAAGACTTTAACTCACAAAATAAAACATTTCATTTTAGTGCCTAGTTTATTAGTACAGCTGACCCTGAAAACAAAAGATTCTAGGATCCTTAAAATACCTTCAACACACAGACGTGAAAAAAACCCTAAGAAGACACTATTTAACATTTTCATTTTTTCAAAACCTTTCAAGATATATTTGATCCTTATTTCAATTATATTAATAAAGGGATACAGCAAAATACATAATGTATATGTGCCAGTTAAATATTTGCATGTGGAAAAAGTACACTTTACAAAGTAAAGATATTTATCACTACCTCAAATGCCAAAATTATAATCAAGTGCATCAAATGGGGTGTAAATAAACAGAACAGTATTAGAGAGGATCTGTAGGAACCTAAAACCTCAGTCATTTAATTTCATTTGTTCTTTATTGCTGAAGTTGTGGTGTCACCATGCCCTGCTCAAACAAGCTCTCCAATAACTTCACAAAGATTATAGATGCCTATGTGTCTAGGAAGGGGTTTTAAAAGATCACAAAAACCTAGACATCAATTGGAGAAAAACAAAGACAGCATTCCACTAGAAGAAACTGATACAACTGTAAAGCATGGTGTGGACATGTTATGTGGAGCTGCTTTGCTGCATCTTGGCAATCACATCACAGAATCAATTATACAATCTTCATAGTACCAGAGGATGCCTGAAGACAATGTCAGGCCATGTGTCAGAAGATTATTTTTAAATTCAAATATAAAAGTGATGCAACTGCGTAAAGACACTATGAAAACTGACTTTGAAATCATCTATTCAAAATAATAAACAGGTAAGCTATTTCTATGAAAAAGTAAGGATATCCTTGGTTCTAAGGATAGGGGTGTCAAACTTGATTTACTGAGGGTTGTATCAGGGTTGTGTTTGACCTCGGTGGGTGTGGTCAGCTTGACATCACTCATGTTGGGGGCGCCTGGGGCCCGAACCCTCCGCCCGAGAAAACAGGCTCCCAAGCTCCGTTTTTGGTTGAGACAGCCTCCTGCAATCTCCTGCCAGCAAAAATGGAGCTTGGGAGGGCCATGTTTTTGCTGGCAGAGACACTGCGGGGCGGTCCTTCACTATTTCCAGGGCTACCCCACAGACCAGATCCAAGTACCCTGAGGGCTGGATCTGGCCTGTGGGCCTCGAGTTTGACACCCCTGTAATACTTGGTATTTCCCCTTTCCAGAAACTACCTCAAGTAGGTATTTCTTGTAAGTGTCTACCACTGTCTGACATTGAAAAGCATTTGGAAGCTTCAGCTAGCAATAAATGTGGCTGTGTGATCTGTTATGTGTATCTCTTCCATGAACTGCATTGATTGCCAGTTTGCTTCTGGGTGGTAGGCTATTGAGGGAATGTACTGTCGCAGATATATCTACTCATTCCATCAGCAGAAGAGCTATGCTGCACAAAGGAGTTCCATCTGGTGGGACCCAGGATCACTGTTTCAGCTATAGAACATAATATCATTTCCCCTATGGTGAGGCTTACCTTCCAGAAAGCCTTGCAAATCTGATTGTTCTATCAACCCCAGGGAACCCCTGGTGAGCCTACAAAAGTTCTTGAATAAGGCTAAATTATGATTGTCCACCAGCTATCCTGGGATACTTTTATGTTTTATTCCTTTGTGCTGCTTTTTATTTTTTTTTGTTCTTTATGTCTGGTTTTTTTTTAACATCGTGATATGGCAGTGGTGGTGAACCTATGGCACTGGCACAGGTGACATGCAGAGCCCTCTCTGTGGGTACATGTGCCATCGTCCCAGCTCAACTCCACTGTGCATGCATGTGTGCCTCTCACTGGCCAGCTGGCCTTCCAGTTTCTGCTGTGCATGTGGGGGGTGGGGCACATGCATGTGGTGCATGCATGTGCAGGGCATGTGTACATGCGCAGGGGCAGGGGGCATGCATGGGGATGCACTTTGAATTTTGGATATGTGTGCGCGCTTTGGGCACTCAGTGCTCAAAAGGTTCGCTATCACTGTGATATGGTTTGGTATTTTGCTTTTAAACCTCCAGTCACTTTTTATGACATCGGCAGCAATATAAACTTGCTAAATAAATATGTTAAACAAGAAAAAAAAAACCTTTACATGGGATGTACTTAACTTTTCTCATGACTATATGTCTATTATGATAATTAAAAATACAAGAAAATATTTGCATTGATTACTATTTTTTTCCTGGAATGTTATGTTTAAAATACTATATTAAAATGGTCATTCACAATTCTGTGTAGTCTCTAATAGTTCAATGTAGCAAGGAATCATGAACTGGGATTTTGAAGCAGATAAGCATATTCTCCCAAATGTAATAGGCACTATTTCAGCAAGAAAATTCAATGACAATGAAAGATGTATGATATTAGATTGCTACAGCCATATTTACTTTAGTCAAGCACATGGTTTACATGATTGCTATAAACTTTCCAAATTTTTCATACTATATCTTAAAAAAAATCTAATGAAAAATGTCTAACTGTACATACAGGTATCTACAGGTAGTCCTCAATTTACAATCTTTCATTTAGTGACTGTTTGAAGTTCCAACAGCACTGAAAAAAGTCACTTATGGCATCCTCATTGTCACATCAACATTTGCATACTTGGCAACTGGTTCATATTTATGAGAGTTACAGTGTGCTGGGGTCATGTGATCACCTTTTATAAACTTCTGACAAAGTCAATGGGGAATGTGTTCACTTAACAATTGTGTTATTAAGAACTGCAGAACATAACTGTGACAAGACAGGTCATAAAATGGACCAAACTGACAACTAACAACTGTTTTGCTTAGCAACATAAATTTTTGGGCTCAACAGTTAAGTCAAGCACTACCCTCATTAATTCTTCTTTAGGCTATTAACTGGATCTACCATTACTAATCTATTAACCATGTTCCTTATCTAATTCAAGGTCTTCAATTCAATTAAATTCACTCACACAATACAACTGAAAATAATACCTAATTATCTCATTATTTATCAAATTAAAACCTTATCTAGAAGTTTATATTTTAGCAACATATAATGCAGTGCAAAATAATTGAATAATAATATATTTATAAAGACCTAGTATTTAACTTATTTCATCTAAATATTTATGGGCAATATAAAGAACACAAATTCATACAGTCACAGTGACAAGCATTTTCTGACATCTAAAGATTAAGAGCCCAATATGCTTCAAATTACTTTCTAAATAGATGCAGAAAGAGCTGGATATCAACTCAGTATTTCTGCTACTCGAATTTTCTAGATAATGATATCTAACCTTGGTTTCATACTGATGTTAATGCATTTACCTTTGTTACTGAAATCATCAATTAAAACAATTTCAGCCAGATATTTTCTTGGAGTTCTTTTAATTACACTATGAACTGTCCGCATGAGTGTAGACCACCCTTCATTATGGAAGACAATGATAACGCTGGAGGTGAGAAGGTTTTCATCATAATGCCAGTATTTGCACCTGCAACAAACAATTTTGTTATTGATGTTTTATGAATACTTATGACCAATATTAATTTCAGTAAAACTAGTTTCAATAAAAATAAAATAAAATGAATAGAAGTACAAATTCAGAAAAACGGTTATAGTTGCAAAATTTAGCATCAGTTGGAAATTTTTATTAATGTCATTTGCATGTGATCTGTTAAATAGGTCAAAACTCCATTTTCCCCCTTGTAGCAGTTTATCCATTATAGCAATAATATACAATGATTTGCCACTGGCTTTTCAGTATATCTCACAGCCCTGATAGTTTCTGGTGACCAAGTGCTGATTAGATCTGAGCTTACTTTCTAAGCCAAGACAAGATCCAACAGAAGTTGCCAAAAATATTATCAAGGACTTTAAACTAGTTCAGCCTTGCCTTTGTTTTACTGACTAAGCTACCATAGTTTTAGTTCCATGCTAACATATTCCTATCTCTAATTCAACTCAGAAATGCTACTAAAAAACAATTCTATCAACTTCTGCATCTTGACATGAAATTGGTATGTTCAAACAATGACTTGACTTCTAGGTTATTATTTAAAAAAACCTGTAGTTTTAACGTAAGCAGATGTGCTACTGAAACCCAAATTTTCTGTGTCTGTATATTCTTTATGAATACTGTTTTATAAACAAAGAATTATGCATTCTTCCTTTCAAATGGTGACTTTGAATTTTAAATTCAAAAGTCTGAAAGTTCAAGTTTATTATTCAGAGTGAATATTTCACTATTCTATATATTTTTTACATTAATAATGTATTTTTATTCTAACACTGAACACAATGCAAAGCAATATTTACTGAAATTCTGTGAACTTGGTATGTCTAGTCTAACAAAGAGAAGAACTACGGGTGACATGATAGCAGTCTTCCAGTGTTTGAGGGGCATGGAGAAGAGAGGATTGACCTATTCTTCCAAGCACCTGAGGGAAGGACAAGAAATAACAGATGGAAACTTACCAAACACAGATCCAACCTAGAACCAAGGAAAAATTTGCTGACAATGAGAACAATTAATCAGTGGAATGGCTGGTCTCCAGAAGCTCTAAGACGGTGTTTCTCAACCTTGGCAGTTTGAAGATGCGTGGACTTCAACTCCCAGAATTCCCCAGCCAACAACGCTGGGAGTTGAGCAGATATAAAACAGGTAAACCACGCTGGCTGGGGAACTCTGGGAGCTGAAGTCCACAGGTCTTCAAGTTGCCCACTTTGGACCCTCCCCGACCTGGGCAGGGTTTTTCCGGAGTCTTTGGGGATGCGCTTGGCTAACATGCCTGGAGTTTCTCAATGATGTTCCTATAATCCCACGAAGGGCCTCCAAGGGGCTCTTTAAAGCGGGGCCCGCTCCGAGCGGACATCCTCCATCCCATGGCTGCTCTTTGGATCATGTTGGTGTGGCTCTTCATGAAGAGCGTGTTCACCTGGCTGTCCAGGTCCACTGGGATCGCAATGCCACGGTTCTTTGCTGTGGGAAAACCGCATGGGACACGGATCAGGAGATGCGCTACCGGGCAGAGACAAGCAAGAAACACACCCAACCAAGAGATGAATTTAGACATGTCTGTGTGGCAAAATAGTTCGATGAATTGTTGCAATCTTTTTCAATTTAAAG
>JANHFR010001450.1:140883-154020 GCA_032468015.1 Mimophis mahfalensis | reverse complement strand
GCCCCCACAATCTGGGTCCTCATTTTACCTACCTCGAAAGGATGGAAGGCTGTGTCAACCTTGAGCCTGGTGGGAGTTGAACCTGCACTAATTGCAGGCAGCTGGTACTACTTCAGGAGGCATTACCCCCCTACATTACTGCAGGGGTCTGCAAACTGTGGCTCTGGAGCCACATGCGGCTCTTTCGGCCCTCTGCTATGGCTTCCTGTCGACTGATCCCACCACTGACTGGCCCCTCCCCTCCCCCTCACTTCTCACCTGGCCTGAGAAGGAAAGGGTGATGGTGTGGGATGGAGACTCACTCCGTATTCCAAAGCAGGAGGCAACTGGGTGGGAATAAGTGATGTGAGTTGGCCACACCCACCCTGTCATACCGGTTGTTAAATGATTGGCTCCTGCTGCTTTCTTTTTTGTGGGAAACGGGTCCGAATGGCTCTCTGAGTGTTTTTAAGTTTGCAGACCCCTGCATTACCGCATTAAATTTTGGTAAATTCTACAATTTAATTTTGCCTTGTAAAAAGAAGCATTTTCCTTTACTATTCTCAATAAGTGCTAATGTTATAAGAAGTGGTATCCTATCTTTTCAACACATTTCAGGTAAAAACATGGTTTCAGAATCAAAGGATGAAGTTTAAACGAACTCAGAAAGAAAGTCTGTGGATGAGAAAAGGAATGTGCCAAATTCAGGTAATTGGGCAACCCGCTCTTAACACCCGTTAAAAAGATGCTCAGAGATTCATTCTTTATTGTAGGTATTGTAGCCTGATGGTACATGGAATCATAGTTGACAGGTGAAGCGCCTGTTTTGCATGAGAAAGATCCCGTGTTCCAAGCCTTGCATTTTCAACTGGAACCGGAAAATACTTCTGCCATAAAGCTTAGAACATGACTGGATAGAAGAATGCTTTTGACCCAGAGGGATTATTGATTATAAAGCACCTGCTTCTGTTTTTAATCCCTATTAAGTACTGCAGGCTAATGCATATGGGGTTTTTTAAACAAAAACTGCCATTAATGAAAAGTACAACTCTTGTTTTGCTTGTTTCTTACAGAATAGTTATTTGGACATAAACCCAAGCTATCATGAAGGTTACGGTATTGGTGAGGCCAGGAACTTCCATTCAGTGGCTGCTGTGCATGAGAACTACACCGCCAATCAAAACTACGGCAGTAACCACAGTTATAATCGTGACCACCATCAGGTCTACAGTAACCCTCAGCATTTTTATTCAGTTGGGGAGGACGGGAGCTTCTTTGGAAAAGCTGGGGGGGCCTGTTCTAGTCCACAAACCATCAACTATATCAACCACCAAAAGGTGAATTTTTATCCTGGCTTCTCTGCAAGCATGGAGTATGCTACCATGAAGATGGAAGATGGGTATACCTTCCAAAATGCATCTTCTGCTGCATTACCAGGGCCTCCTGTCCTGCAGCGCTATCAAGGTCCTTTACAAACTCAAGGGCCACTGAACAACTCCTAAGCTTCTTGCTTTTGCAGTCATCTTTATTTTGCCAAAGTCTTCCCACTCCCTCTAGCAAAGGGACCGTGGCACTTTTCAAAAGCTAGGCTTTTGCATAGGCAGCCTGTGTGTGTGTGTGTGAGAAAGAGAGAGAGAGAGAGAGAGAGTGATTCTGGATTTGACTTTCATTAAGTCTCCCCTGGCTGGCTTCTAGGAAGAGACTGAATATGGAAGGCAGTTCTCATTCAGGAAATGAGAATTCAGGGAACATCAGAATTATTAGCTCTGTGCATGACTTGCCTCTAGTTCTTACCCACCTCCCCATCCCTTAATGCCATTTTATAAATAATTTAGCTGGAATTCAGATACAAGTGCAATTGGGAGGGAAGAGGCTCTGATTTGTGAACGTGTTCCTTTGATGTACTTATGCTGATTGGTTGGATTTTTTTCAACAAATCTAGATCATTTTGCATCTGGCCAATTTGAGATTTTTAGTAGCATTAACAATTAAAATCCAGGAATCAACAGGGTAGTGAACCTTCTTTTACATGCAAGATTCACAGAATGAAGATATAATTACGATTTGATGTTTATTGTCAGAAAAGTCAGTGTAGCGATTCTAAGAAAGGGAGAAGAAAGGGAGAAAAATGCCTTTCAGTAGGCCTTCTATTCCACTTGCTACCTTATCTAGACAGCCATTCACCTTAAAGACAAAAGTCATTCTGGCTCAACCTGAACCATGAGTCATTTCCCATTTATTTGTTAATAACCTTTACATTCCCCTTTGGACTGCATCACATCAAGAGCAGAGGTTTTTGTTTGCTTCTCCTTTAAACAAGTCTTAGTTGCTTAGAGAATTATCAAGACTCTGGCACCATTGTCATTCGAATGCAATAAGTATTATTGCTAGTCAATTGAGAGAAGTTTTTATATTCCAGTTCTTTTTGCTGTGCAAAAGTATGAGTGATTTAGCATTTGTTGTAGTTGTCAGAAGTGTATTTCTTTCCTATGAAGCTTTGGTGCTCTAGGTTTTGTTTCTGATTAGTTCTCCTTAAGAATTTTTCAGTTCCATAACTTATCAACAACCCAAAAGCCTGGAAGTTAGAAGAAAAAGCTATTGCTGGCAGCTTTTCAGAATAAAAAGTTGTAAGAATATAATCACATTCCAAGTAGGGGGAAGGAACAGGTGGAAATACAGTTTTTGAATGTTTAAGTGTTGCTTTTAATTGTTAGAAGTTGTTACAGGAAGAGCTCAAAGTTTTGTTATTCTGCAGCATTTTGTTCTGTTATCACTAGTTTTTCAATTTTTATACTGTAAGTTACAGTGTTGTAGTAAAAAGCATGAAACCTAACATGGGTTCTGTTTTTGAGCTTGATTCATTCTACGTATTTTACTGACTTAGGGTTGGAAGAAGCCACAAAATCTGGCACACTATTCATTTCTGGAGTCTTTCAGTCAATCAATCAATCAATCAATCAGAATAGAGCTGGAAGGTATCTTGGAGATCTTCTAGTCCAACTCGCCACTCAATATTGCTATACAAGAACCTAAAACAGTCTTAGATAGAACAGATCTGGAAGGGACCTTTGAGGTCTTCTAGTCTACTCTGCTCAAGCAGGAGAACCTATACAATTTTAGACAACTGGCTGTCCAGTCTCTTCTTAAAAACATCCAGTGATGGAGCACTCACCACTTCTGGAGGCAGACCGTTCCACTGGTTAATTGTCTTCACTGTTAGGAAGTTTCTCCTAAATTCGAGGTTGCTTCTCTCTTTGATAGAGTTTCCACCCATTGTTTCTTATCTTGCCTTCTGGTGCTTTGGAAAATAAGTTGACCCCCCTCCTCTTTGTGGCAAACCCTTAACTACTGAAAGACTTTGAAATACTGTCAGCCCTAGTCCTTCTTTTCTCTAGATCATCCATATCCAGTACCACCGATAGGGGACTACATGATGCTCATCACATATACAAGGAAGGAAGTCCCACCATTGTCAATTTTCACTGTCAACTACTGTTTTTGTTGGCATTAGCAGCACAGATTTTTTTCTAAACTCAATTTATATGCCGCCCTTCTCCAGAGACTTAGGGCAGCTTACAATTTATGAGCACAAGTCAAGGTGCTTAGCAATAGCCTTCATTCTTTAGTATATGCCAGGTTATTGGGGCTTTCGCCCCGCCCCCCCAGCGGCATTTTTACAAAGTCAAGTTTATTGCCCCCAGCAATCTGGGTCCTCAATTTATCTACCTCGGAAGGATGGAAGGCTGAGTCATCCTTGAGCCTGGTGAGATTCGAACATGCCTTAATTACAGGCTTCTGGCTGCTAGGCTAATTGCTAACAACCTGCACCACCAGGGCTCTTTTATCCAGATTATCAATCCCTTGCTGAATGTGAGCTCTAAAGTATACTAGGCTGGCAACTGTCTAGCCTCTCTATGCAGATTGCCAGTGAAGGGAAAGGTGTCACTACAGGAGGCTACCTAATATTCAGCTGAAATTTGATTTCCATTATATTGTGTCCTAAACTTTGAGCATTTTTTCCTGGCATGCAGCTGATAGCTGTTCTGTCTAGGACTTGAACTATAATTAATCATTTTCCTGTTCTTTGGACCTCAATAGCTATCCTCCAAGGTATCAAGCTGAATTGTGACTTACCAGAATCAGGACCAAATGCAGAAAGTGATTTTATTTTTGGTTCTGAATTTTTTTTTTTCAGTTGCAAATGAGTCTTCCTGGACATTTCATTATTGGGAGGGTAGATTTTTTAAAAATAAACTCCACAGTATCTCTGAGGGGTTTCTGTATAGAGTAGAACTGCAGTGTTGGAGAAGGTCTATCAATGCGTCAGTGTCAAATTACTTTCCACCAGTGCCAATAGTAGAGTCCCATCACAAGCTTGGCAGACTGGGCATAGAATCTCAAGAAATCTGTTGGCTAGTCCATGGTTATTGAAGCTCAAAGTCCAACACTGTCCAACCTTGAAAGCTTATAACCATTTGACTAACATTCCAAAAACAATTGAGAGGAGGAGAATAAATCTAAATAAGGACAATTTTTAAAAATCTGTATTAAAGCTCTGGGAGCCATAACTTACCATATCAGTATGCTGATGATACCCAGCTTTTCATCTCCGCCCTGAACCACCCCAACGATGCCGTTGATGTGATGTCCTGGTGCCTGGAAGCTGTGCAGATCTGGATGGGGACTAACGGGCTTAGACTCAACCCTTCCAAGACTGAGTGGCTGTGGTTCCCGGCATCTTGTTTTGCTCATATCCTATCTTTGATAATAGGGGGAGAGATCTTGACCCCCTCAGAGAGGGCTCGCAATCTGGGAGTCCTCCTGGATACACGGCTGAACTTAGAGGACCATCTTACAGCCGTGGCCAGGGGGGCTTTTTGTCAGGTTCACCTGATACACCAGTTGCGTCCCTTTCTGGATTGAGATGCCTTGTGCACAGTCACTCATGCCCTCGTCACTTCCTGTCTGGATTACTGCAATGCTCTCTACATGAAGAGCACTCGGAGACTTCAGCTGGTACAGAACGTGGCCGCGCAGGTTATTATGGGGATGGCCCGTCACTCCCATGTTACACCTCTCCTGTGTGGCTTGCACTGGCTGCCTGTTGTCTTCCGGGTGCAATTCAAGGTGTTAGTGATGATCTTGAAAGCACTCCATGGCTTAGGACCAGGGTATCTGCGAGACCACCTGCTGCTGCCGACAGCCTCCCACCGTCCAGTACGATCCCACCGAGTCTGCCTCCTCAGGATGCCGTTGGAACTCCGGATAATTCCCTACCTCTGATCCTTCTGCCGGGCTCTGAAGACTTGGTTGTTCCAACAGGCTGGTCTGGCCTGACTAATGTTAATTTTAATTAACTGTATATTTTAAATTTGAATTGTTGTTGTTTGTTTAAAAAATTTATTGCATTTTTCTTGTTTAATAACTTTTTAACTTTTATATTTTGTTTTATAATTGTGAGCCGCCCTGAGTCCTTCAGGAGATGGGCAGTATACAGATCCAATAAAATAAAATAAAATAAAACTATATGCTTTTTCAAAAGAAAATAAAGCAGGCCAGTGGTAACAGCCGCTGTGCTAACCTGCCTTCAATTTCTAAATGATTTCCTCAACCCCAGCCCTAAAGCCTGGACTCTGGCACAGGTCAATCAGTAATTGCACTAGTGAAACTTTCGCTTCATTTTGATGAAATAATGGCCACTCCACACACACATCCCCAATAACCTACCATATGCTTTTGCAAGTCTGCATATACTTGAAAGCAATGCTTTCCTTTAGTTGCTAATCCTTTAAAACATGATTACTCTGCATTTTAAAGTTAAGCAATATACATAAATTTAGCATGTTCCTCAACTTGGGGGCCTTTTGTCTGCTAGAATTTAAATTGTGTAACTGCAGCAACCACAACTCCATTCTATTTTGCCTTTTTATTGGATCGACTGGATTGAAGAATAATTGTATTTAATTCTTTCTCTATTTCATGTCACATCAACATTTTGAAGTGAGGACTAAATTATAGACTGATCATTTTTTGAAACTTGGAAGTATTTGAATAAAAACGGTAAAAAACCAGGGACGATGGTCACTGAAATGACAACATAAAAGCAATTTTTTAAGCAATGTGATACTACTCCCTCCAAGTCTTTATGAATGCTAAGTCAGTATATGAGCAGTACACAAGCCAATACCAACAAACACACTGTCCCAGTGGAATCTTGTAAAAGCTTACTCAGAAGCAAGATCACCTTGGTGGCTCAGCGGTCTAACTGCTTGTTAACTGTTACCATCTGCCTGCAATTAGTACAGGCTCGAATCTCACCAGGCTCAAGGTTGACTCAGCCTTCCATCCTTCCGAGGTAGGTAAACTGAGGACCCAAATTGTTGGGGGCAATAAGCTGACTTTGTAAAAATGCCTCTAATAAGCAGGCATATGCAAAGAATGAAAGCTATTGCTAAGCACATTGAGTTGTGCTTCGCAGATTGTAAGCGCCCTGAGTCTCCGGAGAAGGGTGGCGTATAAATGGGATTTTTTTAAAAAAAGTATTAAAACAGGTTGAGTCGTGTATTCCAGGAAAACAAGCTAGAAAAAGAATCGAGAAAGTTTTGAATTATTTTCTAGTTAAAATTGCAAAGGGGGAATCTTACTGATAAAGATGGAATAAACTTACCCATTTCTTATTTGCACCAGCACATTTCAGATTCCAGTCCAGTCTATCTACTTGCTGGGAAATAACAATAGTTATTTAGCCCAAAACATTTCTTTTTCTATGGATGGTCCATGGCAGAGGGCAAAATAAAAGCACATAAGTAATAATTTGAACTGCACACTGATTCCACTGTAGGGAAGGGGGAATTCCATAGATAGAAGTGTCCACTGCCTCCAGTGACAAATATGCTATTCTAACAACTTCCTTCTCTAGCAGTTTATTATCTTTCTGCCTGTGGTAACAAGTCGCCCACTTTTGTTTTGCTCCAGCATTTATTTTTTCAGTAGTTACTTGACATACAAATAAAGTTGTTTATCCTTTCCCCATCAATTATCTAGTTTTTACCTGCTTAGTTTGTTTCCCGTACATTAGGCTGTTCAGGATAACAAAAAGCATGGAATGCACAAAAAGTTTTAATTGCAACAATCTGGTAACAGTGTACTTAAAAAAGTTTAAAGTCAGATAATCAGGGCCAAAGCACCCAATACTGTAGACAGACAATTTATTTGATACATATAGATGTAATATATACCAGTAAGTATCTGTACAACCAACCATCTGGGTGGATGCATTCTGTAATAAAGTTGGTGCTGAGAGAGTGATTAGTTCCAAATTAATCACTTCTTTGGCAAATCTAGTCCAAGCCCATCTTAGTACATTTTTTAAAAAAATCCCATTTATATCCTGCCCTTCTCCGAAGACTCAGGCCGGCTTACAATGTGCTCAGCAACAGCCCTCATTCCATGCATATGCCTGCTCATTAGGGCTCTCGCCACCACCACCCCCAAGCAGCATTTTACACAGTCAGCTTATTGCCCACAACAATCTGGGTCCTCATTTTACCTACCTCAGAAGGATGGAAGGCAAGGCTGAGTCAACTAAGTCAATTTTACTTGCCAAAGACCATACCTTTAAACACTACATTCATCTAGCTCTCAATACTTCAATATAATCTGGCCTGTTCTGATGTGGCCCAGATACTTGCAACTTACTCCATGCAAATGCCATCATATGATCAAGTGATCTTCCTTACCAAACTTTTAGTTTTAAGTGCCTGTCACAGGCATTCATTTTAGGGGAGGTTTAGAGTTCATATATTGTTTTATCCTTGGACTGTTGTAATCTGCTCAGAGTTTAGAGTGAGCTATAAAATCTATAACAAAATTGATCATATAGTTTCCTTCAATTGCTCAAATCTGCCCTCATTGACTGAAGTTATTTCACAGTTGTCTACAATGACTACATGGTTAAAATGAACAAGTATTGAGAATGAGTTGGACCGCCATATAAATTTTCTAAACAAATTTTATGTAAATGAAAATGTAGTGGGCAAAATAAAAACCCAAGTCATTTCAAAAGCTACAAGTATGATATAAACTCACCTATTATGCTATTTTCTTGCTTTGTTTTCAGAAATTATTGGAGCGATCATTACACTTTAAAGCCTGTTCAACAAGATGGGTGCCATGATTGATAGTGCTGGAAGCTACTAATAGATGATACTTTTCCATACAAAATTATAGCTCTCCACACCAACCATTTATTTCCTGATGCAAGTCAGGTATTTTCCATGTCTAAAACAGACTGGAAATCAGACTGAAATTGATTTAATTAATTAAAATAATCTAAGGCTGTCTGCAACTGAAACTTTATCCCCTCCTTCCAATATCTGGTTCAAGAATAGTATATCAGATGAAAAACTTACCTTTTGTCAGAGATTACAGATTGAATACTTTCTGACAATACCAAGAATCCTATTTCATCTGCAGAGAAGCAGGTACTGTATTATTTTTAGTACTCAGCAGATCCAGTACTTCACTAGCCAGAAAGGAAAAAAGATATAAAATACAATCGAGGGGGTTCCAACTTTCTCATTTCAGCCATTGTCTCATGTTAGTATAATGTTGTGTAGTGCAGTGTAACATAATGTAGTGAGGAAAGGCAGGTTTTAGTCCAAATTCAGCAGTGGGACAGGTCCAGAAACCAAGAGACTCTGAATTCCAGTCTCGCCTTAGGCAGCTGAGTGATCTTGGGCCTTTCAGCCAAAACCACCTCAAAGAGTTGTTGGAAAAACTGGAGAAATATTGTGTATGTTTGCAATACTTATAGAGTAATAAAGGCATGATAAAATCAAATGTTGGGGATTTGGAGTCAGGCATTCCCTCAGATCAGTCTACTTCAACAGGTTGCTCTTCTGTGAAACAGGAGGAGGAAGCACCGCTATATGTGCACTCTTGAGCTCCTGAATAAAAGCAACACCAATCTCTGTGATGATTGGTCTTGTTAAGTGGTGGCTCTGAGCCACTCAGTCTATCTCAGGTAACCTCTCTCATAGTTGATAACATTAGGAGAAATTAACATGTAAGACACCTCAAATTTTCAGAGAAAGCTTTGTGTGTGAATCCAAAATACAATGAACTTAAAGGCAGTTCCAATATAGTTACCTCTATTTAACCACTTATTATGAAGATAATTGTTTTCCCTTGTTCTCTTGCTGCAAATATTAGTAGGCAAGCTTCACATAACTCCCCTGCTATTTATGGACCCTGAGATCCCCTCAGGACTGCACCCCACAAAAATTCAATGACTTCCAAATCACAGAGGCTGGATTTCACCATAGTTTTCTACAGAAGCCAGAGGCGGAGCGGGGAAAAGAGGTAAAAGAAATAAAAAAGAAAGAAAGAAAAGGGAAAGGAAGGGAAGGGAGAAATGAAGGCAGGCAAAAATTTGGTAAAGCAATAACCTAAACCCCAGCAATGTAAATGGGTCTATCTATGCATTATTCCCTTTTTTGTCTCTGTGTTAGTATGTATAGGCCAAAGAAAGGTGGAAAAAGACACCTATGATATGCAAGAGATTGGGCAGGAAAAAATATTATCTCCTTTTGCAAATAGTTTCAGGGGCTCAGCCCATGCCTGAGGGAGAAGCAAATTTACATTTCATTTTGCAGTACCCTGGGGCTTTGGCGCCCCATACTCTGTTTGCCCTTTCAGGAAACCTGGAACTGAGGATGTTGATTGAATGAATGGTCAGTCTCAACAAGAGTCAGCTTCCGTAATGCAGCCAGGAGTGATTTCTTTGACATTTTCCTGACCTGTGGCATTAAGAGGAAGACATTTTGCATGAGAAGCTGCAAAGCTTAAGCCTTAATGCTTGGAGATATCACTTCAGGGGACAATTAGAATGGTCCCGCTGTTCTGTCTCATTCTCACCCAAGTAGGCGGAAAATACCTTGCAGGCTTCTTTATAAGGATTACCGAGATTATGCATGCATGGCATTCAAATGCTAATATTTATGATGATTTTGAACAGGGGTTCTGGAAGCTGGAGGAAACCCAACTCAAGGAGGCTGGAGAGCAAATGTTCCTATTTTAGCCTGCACCAATTTATTTTAATTTGAAGTTTTAACAGATCTTTGTTGTGCTCAGATGCCTAGTAAAAAAGCTCACCAGCCATATATCTCTTGCATTTGCAGAATGGATGAGGCAATTCTTTAATAAAACTTAAACAACTCAAACATAAAGCACATATACCAACATTTTTCCTTTGGCTAAACCCCTCAGATGTGAAATTATGTAATGCTATAAAATTCAGTCTATTGGAAGGAAAAAAGCAGAAACATACCGGACCCCACAGAAGTTTCTAC
This sequence comes from Mimophis mahfalensis, assembly GCA_032468015.1. Taxonomy (NCBI): domain Eukaryota; kingdom Metazoa; phylum Chordata; class Lepidosauria; order Squamata; genus Mimophis; species Mimophis mahfalensis. Next base: position 143,689 of record JANHFR010001450.1, on the reverse strand, counting down.
AACTATGCTGCGTAGTAAGTATATCCATAGGATACGAAAGGTCTGCTTATTTTAACTCCTGAGCTTTTAAAAGTATCTTGTTGTGCAGATATTAAGCACGTCAGATGAAATACATCCAGGTATGGAAATACAATGATCAGGGAAACTTAAACAACTCAAACATAAAGCACATATACCAACATTTTTCCTTTGGCTAAACCCCTCAGATGTGAAATTATGTAATGCTATAAAATTCAGTCTATTGGAAGGAAAAAAGCAGAAACATACCGGACCCCACAGAAGTTTCTACAACTATGCTGCGTAGTAAGTATATCCATAGGATACGAAAGGTCTGCTTATTTTAACTCCTGAGCTTTTAAAAGTATCTTGTTGTGCAGATATTAAGCACGTCAGATGAAATACATCCAGGTATGGAAATACAATGATCAGGGAAGCCTCACTGGACTTTTGGAAAAATTACTGCCCCAAAGTTGAAGGGGTCAACCTATTTTCCCAAACAGGTGGCAGGATAAGAAGCAATGGATCAAGGAGAGAAGCAACTTAGATACTAAAGAGACATATCCCCACAGTTAGAACAATTAACCAGTGGACTGGCTTGCCCTCAGAAGTTGTGGGTGCTCTCTCCCTGGAGGCTTTTAAGAAGAGACTGACAACCATTTGTTTGAAATGATATAGGGTCTCCTGCAGTGGTGGAATTCAATTTTTTTTACTACTGGGTCTGTGGGTGTGGCTATGCTGTCAGCCAATTAGAGGTGGTATTTACCGGTTCTCTGAACCAGTCAAAATTATCGCGATCGGTTCTCTGGAACCTGCTGGAACTGGTCTCCTGCTTGACCCGGAGGTTGGACTAGAAGGCTGCCAAGGTCCTTTCCAACTCTGTATTTCTGTGGTTATTATTTCTTGGACCCTTGAGAGGCATAAAAGTAGGTTCCCTAAGTCAAATATCTGAGGTTCAGAGGCAGATAGTGGCCAGGTGACACTGAATGACCAGAGGAGTGTTGGAAGTTGGACATTTTCCTTCCAACACAAGCCTCACCCACAGGACCAGTTATTACAAATATTGAAACCCACCCCTGATCAACCACCAATAGTAAAGAAATAAGCAGTTAAGAAATACCCAACAGACTAGTACTTGGTAGAGCTGCCAAAAAAGCCTTAGAAAAAGTATTCAAATGCTGTGGTGTGTCCATGCCTACAAAGATCAAAATCATGAAAGTCATAGTATTCTCTGTGGCACTCTTATGAGTAAGATTCAGACTTCAAAGAAGCAGAATAGGAAGAGTATTGATATTTTTGTACTTTGATGTTAAAGAAGAGGCCAGAGAATAACCTGGGGAGACAAGTAAACAAACTAAAGAACCATCAAACAAATCAACCCAGAGTTCTCAATCAAGGTACAAATGGCCAGTTCAAATTATCCTATTTGGACACTATGCAAAGACCCAACTCTCTGGACAAGGCTCTAATACTAGGAAAAGTGGATGAAAAGAGAAGAAGAAGATGACTAGCAGCCAAGTAGATGAATTCAAATACAGTGACAATCGATACCCTCATAGAACACCTGGAAAACGTGGTTAGGTTTGATTGAAAATTGATCCATATGGAATAGAATAGAATAACAGAGTTGGAAGGGACCTTGGAGGTCTTCTAGTCCAACCCCCTGCTTAGGCAGGAAACCCTATACCATTTCAGACAAATGGTTATCCAATCTCTTCTTAAAAACTTCCAGTGTTGGAGCATTTACAATTTCTGGCAGCAAGTTGTTCCACTGATTAATTGTTCTGTCAGGAGATTTCTCCTTAGTTCTAAGTTGTTTCTCTCCTTGATTAATTTCCACCCATTGCTTCTTGTCTTACTCTCAGGTGCTTTGGAGAGTAGCTTGACTCCTTCTTCTTTGTGGCAGCCCTTGAGATATTGGAACCCTGCTATCATGTCACCCCTAGTCCTTCTTTTCATCAAACTAGACCAGAGCTGTCAAACTTCCGGCCTGTGGGCCGGAATCGTCACATGCTGGTCACACCCATGACCAGTTTAGTGAAGGGGGGGAAAGTCCCAAAACGTCACATGATGCCACTGTGATGATGTGAATTTGACACCCCTGAACTAAACATACCCAGTTCCAGCAACTGTTCTTTATATGTTTTAGCCTCCAGTCCTCTAATCATCTTAGTTGCTCTTCTTTGTGGTTGCTAATGGTAAAAAAAATAAAATATCTTGATGGCACATAATAAATAAATCAATTTCCAAGTTTTACTTTCCAGCAGACCCGATGGCAAGATATGAAATAGTAATAACTCTTCTGTTTGTCCTATACTGAGATCCTTTGAGAACTATTATAGCTTGTTTGTGTCCTATGGCCATCAGTCTTTCAGCTGAAAAACCCAGTTATTGTAATTTATCTTATATTTGCTGGTTGCAGAAATAAAAATATTTGTCTGTCAGAATAAAAATAATCAAGGAACCACCAAGGAGGAAACCACATCCCTACCAAAACTGGCAGGGCAAGCTACTATATATAAACAAGCAGCAAACCCAGCACTCATGATGTTATCTAGTTGGTTAATGAAATATCTGCAAGCAATCAAACCCAAAGAGCACCAAGAAATTACCAAGAAGCAGTTCATAGAATCCTAGGGCTGAAAGGGACCTCAGAGGCCGACTGCTTTTCTTAAAAACCTCCAGAGATGGAGCACCCACAGCTTCTGGAGCCAAGCCTTTGCCCTCATTAATTGTCCTCATTTTTCAGGTTGAGCTATATACAGTATATTCTCTTCTGTTAGAATAAATTGTATCAAACCTTGAGGTT
>JANHFR010001450.1:122749-140783 GCA_032468015.1 Mimophis mahfalensis | reverse complement strand
TCTGCCTTGAGTTTATACTAGACTATTTCTCTAGGGGGAGGGGGGGAGTTCTAACTTCCAATAATGATCAGCAGGGTTTTAGAAAACATCAATATTTGCATTATCCAGTGATGTATAGAAATTACAGAATTTTGATAATCTGTTATTTACATCTTGGAAAAAAATTCATAGAAAAGAGATGGAATAGATTTATAGAAATTTATCTTTTGAAAATGAAGCAGGCCGATTAAGCTTTAATTTTACAGTAAATGTAACTGAAACGTAACATAATGAAACTACAATATTTTTGAAGCTAATGTGCTGGTTTCTAAAGAAAAAAAGTGTTGGGGTTTGGAAACCATATTACCTTGCCTTTTAGTAGAATCCAGATAGAAACTGAAGTGAAGCTGATTGGTTCTGATAGGGAATGAACAGCATGGGACTTTTCTTACAATGTGGGAAGATTATGTGATGGACTGGAAACAGTGTATGAGATCTGAGGAAAGGTGCTATTTGTCTTCCAATTTGCATAACATTTAGAGAAAAAATGACTACCAAGGGATAACTATTATCAATTTCTCAATCACTTTAGGCGCACTAAGAACTGCTCATCAAGCATCTCCTCAGATTTAGACAGCATTTATTCTCACATCTAAGCCTCCCAAGAATACAGCAGTGAATATGAGCCCTAAATGAAATTCTTGGTTTGTTTCCTATTACTATATTACAGTCACCCAATTGCTTCAATTAAGAGTGCAGTTGCCCTTGATTCTCCCGTTCAGCTTCTTGGATTTGCTCTTCTGTCAGAATCACAGCTTTGTACTTCTCATCAAAAAGTTTCTCGTTGGCTTCCGAGTGCAAGTCATTAAAAGAAATGGTCCTGAGATGCTCTGGCAGGTACTGAAACTCCTCGTTGTTAATGTCTGAATTCTGCATTCTAGAGTGCAACACCCACCAGCGGCCCCAGAAGCCTACATCCAGGACCAGGCTGGGAAAATCAGTCCACCGAGGCTTTAGATACTTGCAGTGCGCTTGGTAGAGATCCGCCCCGGCGTCGTAAGGCGCCTCGTAGAGGAGGGAGAAAAACACCAGGTTCTGCACCCGCAGCTGGCCTCGGTTTCGGAGCACCATCAGCCGCTGGGTATGCTTCTCCGAGCTGCTGCTGCGCGTCCAGGGCGAGAGGAGCAGGAGAGTCCCCGAGGCTTCCAGGAGGCTGGAGTCGAAGGAGGCTTCGCTGGGGTTGCGGAGGCTGCAGCTCACCGCCCCAGCCAGCAGCGACACGTAAAGCCCCGCTTTCACCGGCCGCTGCCGGATGCTCTGGGCGACTTCTCGGCAGGCTTCAGCGTAGTCGTGCAGGAGGCTCTTCCACCACACGGCTGAGGAGGGAGAAAAGATCGCGTTAAAGAGGCGCGGGAAAGGGGGTCGGGGTGGTGGGTGAAGGGGCAGGTGCGCCTCAAACGGCCTCCCCCTCCGGCCTGCCAGGGGCAAAGCGGCCTCGGCTACCTAGGCGGCCGGCGCGGAGACGGCCCCCCAAACTCGGCTTCGTCTCTCTCGTCTCTCCGGGGTTCGGAGGGCCCATCGTTTCCGCTGGTCCTGGGATACGACCGGACGCCAAACACGAACGGACCGCCACACCGGTAACCAAGCGGAAGTCGAGGCTGGGAGGGAAAGGGCAGCGTGTCACGTGGATGCTCCGGTAGTTCCCGCCCCGCAGACCAAAGTTGATTTTGTCGTCCCTGCGCCGCCATTTAGGGCTGTGGGGGCGCTTCTGGGGGTTGTCGGGAAGGGACGAGGGACCAGCTTGGACAGTTTTACATTCGCAGCTGTTTATAAACAACCAGGCGCGGAATGGGAGGCTTCGGTGTCTCCAATAGAGACCCTCCTTTCCCAATGGCCACAACTGGGGCAGGGGAAGTATAATGTAGGTGCCCCGTGACGAAACCACGGGGGCCACCTAAGCGCAGCCGGTATAGGAGGAGCCTCGGGTAATACTCGAGTGCAGCGCCGGATCTTTCTCTTCGTCGATAGGCCTTCCGCCCGGTGGTGGGCTGGGCCTTCCTCTCCTTCCCGTCCCGCTCCACGTAGGGAGATTAGGGTAGTCCTGTGAACGACGTGGAGCCGCGGAATAAATGTGGTGACAGGTGGTTAGAGTGTGGCCCTCGGCGTCTCTGAGCATCTGCAGAGTGCTTTTCGACAGTCGGTAAGCAGCGGCTGACCTCCTCCTCTAATCTTTCCTCCCCTCCCAGGGGATCCCTGCGGGAGAGCAAGGTAGTAGGGCAAGCCTGGTTTGTCACGGGAGCGTAGCCGTTGAGAGAGACGCTCGACGTTTCTGTGGATGAAGAACCGACCGGCTGAAGGGTGTTTTCTGCCCATCTACCGAGCTGCCTTTCATAGTGGTGTCTTCTCTGAAAAGCTGTCTCTTTCCCTTTGTAGGTACTCTGGCCTCATAATGGCTGCTCCAGATGAGTTCAAGTTTCATGGTGAGTATTTCTCCTCACCATTTAAGCAATGTTTTCCCGTTTTGCTAGGTTTTGTTGTTCATGAGATGCCTCCATTATGCCATGTAGCTTGCTCTGTCTGCACTAGAAGCACCCTTGTCATCCCAGAGCATCCAGTTAGCATAGTCTTTTAATTTACAATCACAATTGAGCCCCACATTTCCATTGTGAACCAAGACAGCTGTTGAGTTTTGCCCCCTTTTTGCCATAGTTGTTAAACCAATCACTACAGTTGTAAAGTGAATCTTGTGGTTAAGCGAATCTGGCTTTCCCTGTTGATACTGCTTGTTGGAAGACAGTTGGGAAGGTTACAAATGATGATCCGATGACTCTAGAATAGTGTCATAAATACCTGCCACATGCTAAGCACCCAAAATTTTGATTGTGTGACTTTGGGGATACTGCAATGGTGGTGTGAAAACCTGGCATAAGTCACTCTTTTTTTAGTGCTGTTGTGACTTCAGTCACTAAATGAATGTAATGTGCAGACTGCCTGTAAAGATTTTTTTAGCCTACTTTCTGAGGACTTGTCTGCTGTTAAGGACTGAAGTAGTAGCAATGCCAATAGCTCTTAGACTTGTATACTGCTCCATAGTGCTTTATAACACTCTGAGCAGTTTACAATATCAACATATTACCCACAACTACTCGTCTCCTCATTCTACTGACCCCGGGAGGATGGAATGCTGATTTAACCTTGAATCCTTTAGGATCAAACTCCAGGCTGTGGGCAGAGTTAGCCTGCAATACTGCATTCTAACCACTGTACCACCAGCTCTATAAAAATTGCTGCATAACTGTAGAATTTAGTGGGACTAAAAATACATACTAGATTACTAGACTAAGTTAAAGTACAGAGAAAGCTGTTGTCTTAAGCCTATAGAAGAATGTTCTCTGAATATGAAATACAGTACTTTGGTGAACAACTATTATGTTTCTGTATTTTTCATATACTCTTCAGCTGCAATATATTCTGATTTTTCTGAATGTATAAGATAATGACTTCAGTAGAACTGAAAGGGAAATGCAACTCTTGTGGATAGTATGCATGGATAAAATGATTCTGTTACTGTAAATATAAATTTAGCTCCTTTCCCCCACTAGGTTTGACAAATATTGAGTGACATATTTATGTTTGTGCATATTTGGGGAGGGCTTTTTATTTCTAAGTCTTACATTTAGACAAAAGAAAGAAAACCCAAATTTGTGGATAGTTTTTTCTTCTTTGGACCTCATTAACATTTCTGGGATTTCTCTAACAATCTCTGAGGAAATATCTTCTAACTTCCTACTTTTCCACCCCTAAAAATCCAAGTTGTCTGCAAAAGCTCAGATTCTTTTTCTGCCTTTGGTCACATGCTTCTTAAATACTTAACATTATTTTTAATTTAGTACGCACTAGCAAAGTTTTCTAAGTTTAGAAAGTGCTGTTGCCAGTGGCCCTTGAATGCCAGACTGAAATGTGATTTGAGTCAATTGGATGAAATCAATATTTTCTCTGCAGAATTTAATGAAGCCATGGATTTGCTGGCTGGGAATGCTGATGCTACTACTCCTAGCATTAGTGAGAGCCAAAACCACACAACTCTCAACATGTCTTCCAGCTGTAATGAGGAATATGAGCCAGATGAAGAGGGTGACCAAACCGAGGTGAGTTTGGAGAGATGGAGGAAGCTGCGTGAACTTAGTTTAGGGACATTTTGACATAAATTGGGAGATAGTGAGAGACATAGATAATAGGATAACAAAAGTTTTGATTAGCAGAGAGTGATAGTCATACTTATTGATTGCAGAAAATACTTTTCCCAACATGTGACATAGAAATGTATTTATTTTATATATTTGCTAAATTTATATTTTCCCAAAAGTTTAAGGTGATAAATGCAGAATTTAATTTTTCTGTTCAGTAACATTCCTGCACAATATGTAAAGCTGGGTTGAAGGATGATTAGTCCAGAGTTCTTTGTTTTGCTTCCATAAGTGATGGACTGGAACTGAGATGTCCGGGCCTTAGCTCAACACTTTAACCACTGGCTGTCTTACCTGCCCTGGCCACAATGAAATTTGACCTCAATGTTAGATACACATTTAATATGATGCCCATTCTACCCCAGTGTGGAAGAGTAAGAAAATTTGCATCTTAATTTCTGGCACCTCCCTACTTTTTCACTGTAACTGATGATTTTTATTCAGCTGTTTATAATAATTGATTATGCCCATAAATCCACTCCTAATTCTTTGGGATGTCTGTTTCCTTACTGCAGGTGTGTGCAGTTTGTGGATCCTTTGAGATTTTCATGCAACCTTCTCATACCATCCTTGATACCACTGGAGGCATTTAGTCTTTAGGATCAGACTGTCTAGTCAATAGAACTACAGTGGAACCTTGCATTGCGAATGCTTCAGTTCGCAACCAATTTGGCTTCCAACCCGAAAATCCAGCTGAGTTTTGGATCGGTTTATGATCCAAAACTCTGCTTCTGAACCAAAAACGGCATGGAAATCTTCTTTTCCGTGCCGTTTTGCCTTCTGCGCATGTGCTGAAGCGTTGCTTTGGGGCGCAAACACTTTGGTTGCGAACGCAATTCCAGAACGGTTTGCATTCACAACCCAAGGTTCCACTGTAGTTACCCAGCCAGCAAGTAGATCTCTTTAGCTAAAGAAAACACAATTGATATACATCCAGCATTTGAAATTATTTAAGATATTTAAGTGTACTCAACTATGAACTTACTCCTAGCCTAGTAGAAAACTTGCCAATTACAGTGCACTGCTGGTTCCAGGTTAGTTATCTTGAGCTCTGCAATGGAACTGTATTTGAAAAGCATTGGGAAACTTCAGTAGGTGCTGACCTGCCTCTTGACTCTATCCTTTCCATCTTGAACTAACAGCTTTCTATGTTGTAACTATTTGATGTTGTGGATACTGCATATTAGCATTGTACTTTACCATTATAATTTTTAACACCAATATAAAATACAGGTAATCCCCAAGTTACGAACTTTAGTGAATGTTCAAAGTTAAGCAATAAGCACCCCTAGGGTTTACAAACAAGTCTCAAAACTAGGAATGTTGCAGCACCATGGCAATTGTTCTTCCTTACGAACGACCACAGAGGGTCTGCAACATTTGCCCTGCCATTCTCTCCCCCCACCCTGGTCTTCATTGGCGCTAGGCCTGTGGATATTCACCTTGTAAAGATCTAGAGATCCTCCACTTTCTTAGCCTGTTTCGGCAATTCAGGCCTTTGGTGAGTATGCAGAGAATATTGGCCTAAACAGCAGTGGTATTCAGCTGGTTCAGACCGGTTCTGGCATACCGGTAGCGGAAATTTTGACCAGTTCAGAGAACTGGCAAATACCACCTGTGACTGGCCCCGCCCACCTGTCCCCATCCTTCCCATCCTATATTCCATTGACTTTTAGCTCAGCTGATTGGCGTGGCAGAGCAGATTCCTGCGCCTCAGCTGAGCTAAAAAAACAGCTCACCTCACCAAGGGCGATCTTTGAGTGCTGCGCGTGTGTGCAAAGCGATCTTTGCTTCACATATGCTCAGAGCATGCAATTTGGAATCCCACCGCTGGGGTTGAATACCACAAGATCCCATGAGATCAGTAGTACGAAATCTCATGCTACTGATCTCTTATGATCTCACAGTACTTTAGACCTGTGTTCTCTGCAAATGAAAGCTTGAGATGAAGGTCTGCAGCAAAAGGCCTTGCAAATGGAGAAAAGGCCTGAAACCTTGAAGCTTTCCCTCCGTTTGCAAAGCCTTTTGCTATCTTTGCAAAAAAAACCTTTGCTGCCAAGAAGAGAGGCTGGAAGGGACACGGGCGTCACTCTGGAGCTCCGTTTTTGCCTGGAAAGGTAAAGGAAAGGCCTCTGCTGAAGAGAATGGAGTCCCTAGAAGTAGTGTGTGTTGCTCTGGAGCTCCATTCCCTTTGGCAGAGGCCTTGTGGAAAGGCCTTTCCTGGCAAAAACAGAGCTCCAGGGTGACACATTCTCCCTCTGGTAGCTCCATTCACTTCAGCAGAGGTCTTTCCTCAGGGCCTTTCCTGGTGAAAACAGCTCCAGAGTGACGCGCGCTCCCTTCGGGGGCTCCATTCTCTCTAGCAAAGGCCTCTTCAAGCCCTATGGAGTTCTTGGAAGCGGTGCTCCGTAGGCGCATAAACCCTTTTCAGCTAGAGGTTGAAAGCTTCTGAGGGCCATGATCTCTTGTGACTTCAGGCACCCCTCCGCCTTTGCAAAGAATGGGTGCCTGAATTCTTGTGAGATTAGGGCATCCAGGAGCTTCCAGTTTCTGCATGCCACTGGGAGGCTTGAAGTCTTTGGAGGAAAGTCACTGAGATTGCCCACCGCTCTAGACGTGGCAGGCAGCCTCGGTGAGTCAGAGAAGCCGAGGAGGGCGCGCTTGTTCTGTTCTCCCTCTGCTCTTGCCCCTCGCCAGGAGTAGGCAAAGAAACAAGCTGGAGAGGAGGCAGAACTTCACAAGGTAAGTGATCTGGCGTGGCAGGATGGGGAGGGACCAATTGTCGGGACCCCAGGAGAGAATGGGATTATCTCAGTGGGTTGGGGGAGGCCTGGGGTGCTCTGAAGCAGGTGGCTTGTTCCATCACTAGGCCCCTCCATGGCCTTCCCCACCCTAAAATACTGTATGTGCAGTTAATGAGCCACACATTTAGTTAGTGACTACGTGGGTGAAAGGAGGGAGTGATCGCATTCAGTTCACTCCTACGAATCCTCGGGTTACGAATGGAATGGGCAGGCTCCTGCCTGTATGTTCCTTTTCTCTCCTGGACATAAAGAAAGAAGTAATTTCCACTTTCATTCTTGCAGCTCTTGAGCTTCCAGAAGAAGCAATCCAGTTTCTGGACATTTGAATATTACCAGGCCTTCTTCAATGTTGACACGTATCAGGTACTAGAATCCATAGGGCCATATTTTAAAGGCAAACCCAAAAAGCAAATTCTGAAAGCAGTTCTAATATGTGACAAAATTACTTCAACTCTCTTGAAATTTTTTTGTTTAGAGAAACCTAAACTCCAAAATTCAGGAAATAGAATTTAAACATAGCAATCATTTAAATATTCTTTTAATTAAATGATTTCTTAACCTAGTGATTTTTGAGCAGAATCCAGTGTTGAACTGCTACAGAGTTTTTATTGCTTGACACTAAAAAAATAAATCACTGAATAAATACTACAAGATTTTTGTCCTCTTCCCAGTATTGAAGGGGGGAAGAGGACGATTATTAGGCCATTGTGTGTTGGTCCCTATGCTTCTGAAATCTGTTTATGTGACAGGACTTGCTTCTACTCCGCTTCACCTCTCCCCCCATTTGTTTCAGATGGTTCCTTTGTAAACTCCGAGGGACAAGTTCCATCAATTAAATCTGTTTATGAGGAAAATGTTCTATGCACAACATAGGTTTTTAATTGGAAGCAAAATACTTTGTTATAAACAGAATTTTTTGTATGAGATCTGAACTATCATAGAAATCCATATTACAGTATTAGTAATAGTTCTAATAATTTAATTAGAAATTAATTTCTGCAAAATAGGAGAAGGCCATTCCTTTACAGTTCGTATTACCTGCAGCCTACAAGAATGAAGTCATTAACTCTCATTACTAAATCAAACTGAATTAAACTGATCTGGTTAACATCTGTTTTGAATCTAAGGTATTATAGTATATGTAGAAAATACCAGTACAGAGAAAGTAATGCTTTCATTTATTCATGATTAATTGCTCATGGCTCAATCCTTGTAGTGGAATTACAGCTGCAATAAGGACTGGGTAATCAAATATATATATTTTGTTCTGCTTATTTAATTTCCTGGTCAGAAGCAGAGCCCTGCAACTCAACTGTTTGCGTTGTGCTGTGAATCTGGTTTCAGGATCAGTTTGTGAAAACGGAATTATCATTGCACTCTCATTAATTCAGCATAGGAATTTTCCTTTTAAGATAATATTTTCAATAGCTGAATTTCACTTGAGGTAGTCTGTTATAAAAATAATTTTAAAATGAATATACAAGGATTTCCCCCGCAATTATAGCATCAAGTAGGAACAGTGGTGTCCAATACAAGGTGTGAGGGTTCGTTCAAGGCCTCCAGTAGTCTTTTGTGGTCTGATAGATCTGGCTAGGACTGGATACCTATTAAATTTAGCATGGAATCCTTTGTGTGTGTGTGTGTAGCTATAAAAAACAGTTGAAAGTGCTCTTGAAAATTGCTGCTGAGCATGCTCATGCACAAATCAGCTTTATAAAGAACACATCCGCTAAACACATCCCAGTTTACTGGAATACAAACTGCTATTTCCGCTGCTTTGCCTCCATAAAGAAACCTCTTTACTATCCCTGCTTACCTTTGCTATTTGGGCTATGGATACGCATATTTCTAAAAGTTTTCTAAGCAAGCATTATGGAGTCCATTTGATGAAATAAATATTCTGCTGAAAACTGGCCTTTGGCTTTGCACCATGACATTTTTAATATAAGAATATTAAGATAGGAAGTGGATTGCTAAGGGAACCACCAAGTTGGGCATCCCAACATTTATAGAGAATTTGGGAGTTAAATTGCTGAAGCATGGTCTTTTCCTATTTATCAGGTGCTGGACAGAATAAAAGGCTCCCTACTTCCGCTACCAGGGAAAAACTTTGTATGGCATCATTTGAAGAAAAATCCTGACCTCTATGGTGGGTCCAGAGAAGTTCCTACCCCAATAATATATTCTTTATTTGGTCACAGAATGATGAAGTAAGCACCTTGGAGATATTCTAGCCCAACTCACTGCTCATGCAGGAAGCCCTATAACATTTCCGATAAATGGTGTCCATTTTTTTCTTAAAAGTCTCCAGTGTTTAGTGCTAAACCCATATTCAAGACCAGCCCAAACAATACTGAATAGACAAAGGAAGAATTGATGCATAAATAACCTGTTTCTCCTGCCACCAAGAGTCAGCCAATGTTCAGACTGATACTGCTCTGATTTGGGGATCAGCTCAAACATTTAATCCCTTTTTAAAAGAACGGTCCACAGGAGTCTTCGCCAAATAAATGGACAAAGTGAGGCTTAGAGTCTATCCCTTAAGGGTCATCATCTTACAATACAAGCAGACCTCAACTTATGACCATAACTGGGACCATAATTGTAGTTGTTTTGGTCATAAGTTGAGGCATCCACATGATCAGACATTTTTACCATTTTTAAAGCAGTCGTTAAACCAACCACACGGTCGTTATGTGAATTCACTCTCCTGAATCCGTGTCTTTTGCTGGAAACTGACAAAAACCATTGCAAATTGCAATCACGTGACCACAGGATACTGCAACTGGTTGCAAATGCGAGTCAATTGGCAAGCATCCAAAGTGTGGTCATGTGACCACGGGGAACAGAGAGCAGCACAACATTTTCCGATGGAAGTGGTTTTTACAGCACACCCTTCCTGAGGCCACTGTAGCTCCAACTGGTTGTTGAACAAGCGGTTGTGAGTTGAAATTGATGGGTCAAACTGTAAGAGACCTAGAACAAAAGTGGCTTCTTGCTTTACCTTCACAGATGCCAGAAATCTGCAGAAAGCCTTACATTTTGCTAATTTTCCATTTACTCTGTCCGTCAAATGCACACAGGGCATACAGCAATCCTTGGTTTTCAGCCCATTATAGCACAGTTGGGAAAGGTTATGCAGCACTTCTGCAGTCATGAGCAGATATAGTAGGCTGTAGCACTATGGGTAAATTCAAGGATGGTTCCATTTCCCACAAGATTTCAAATTTTGTGCTAAGATACATGCCCCATTGTTAAAGTGCTGCTAAGTTTCAAACATTTTTGCCCAATGCCATTTCTCCTTTTCCTTGTCCCGGATAATGGAAATGTAGCTTTAGTGTTGTTGGTCCTTTCTGTCCTCAAACCCTATTTTCCATAAAATTAAGGAAGGTGGCAAAATCTACTGATAAACAATTCTGTTTTCTTCTATTATAAAAATGGCTTTCCCGTTTCCATTGCACTCGGCTGTCTACTCCTTACAAGACTCCTTATATTTTTGTTCTTTGGTGTTGGCTCTTTTGTTCCTCACAGGACCCTTCTGGATCTGCGCCACATTGGTGTTCACATTAGCCATCAGCGGTAACATATCTTACTTCCTGGAAAAAAGAGGGAGCTCCTCCTTCCATTACAGCCCTGAATTCCACAAAGGTGAGATTTTGATACGGAAGTACTTCCAGGAACTTCTGAGGCTAGTATATTACTGGTTGAATTATACTGCTAATTATTTTTCTGTGTATAATTTATATACAGAAACACATAAATTTGTATGCCACCCATCTTACTGTGGAGTGACTCTGGTTGGTAAAAAATGTTGGTAGAAATCAAGGATAGGCAAGATAAAGATGTGGAAAAATATTATTTTTGTTGCCTGCTGAGTATTTTGATACACAGAAATAGCACTTAGACTTATATACCGCTCCATAGTGCTTTACAAGACTGAGTGGTTTACAATGTCAGCATGAGTCAACTTGAGCTAGTCAGGATCAAACTCCTGGCAGTGAGCAGTTAGCCTACAACACTGCATTTTAACCACTGTGCCACCATGGCTTCTGATTCATGCATACTGATGAATATATCTTGTTTGACTGTGAGAAGTAAAGAACTATCTCCTTGTCTTGTATTTAAAATGTGCAAATGAAGAGCATAATTAACAACCTATAAATCCTAGCTCCCAACCTTTATTTAATCCTCTCGGAATTGGAACGAACACATGTATTGTTTACTTATCAGTAACTGAGAAAGAGTTTGCCCAGAAACAAAAAAAAATGAGTTTACCTTAGGCATGAAAACTATGTGGTGACTTTAGGCAGTCATTATCTCTCAGCCCAGCCATCCTCACAGGGGTGTGTGGAAAAATAGGAGGCAGGAATATTAGGGACATTTGGCATCTTGAGTTACACGTAAAGGTGAAGAAAAAAAATCAAAATTGTAATAAAGGACTGCTTTACAGACTATTATAAAACATAACTAGTTTATTCTATGAATTCCAGTTCATATCCCTTTCTAGATATGATGGAAGGCTATGACATATTTCAATTTTAGTTCTTGCTAGGGACTGTGCATCTAATACAGTTTTCTTCTTGTGCAGTGACTATTGCAGGCATAGTTATCTACTGCTATGCCTGGCTGGTGCCCTTAGGTCTGTGGGGCTATCTTCAATGGCAAAAGGGAGCTCATGTCACCACTAATGCATATTCTTTTCTGGAAATGGTGTGCATTTATGGCTACTCACTCTTTGTGTACATTCCTACTGCGGTAAGTTGTCGGGCAGATTTATCATTCATTTTCTGTAGAATATATTCTTGGAAGGAACTGCCACTTTTTGGGAAAGATGAATTCTTCAAAGTGACCTTGAAAATTTTGACAGACTGATTCAGTATCCTCTTCCTTCATAGGTTCTGTGGCTAATCCCTATCCCATGGCTGCAGTGGCTCCTGGTCGTAGTTGCAATAGGGTTGTCGGGCTCAGTTCTGGTTCTTACCTTCTGGCCAGTTATTCGTTCAGATAGCAAGCCAGCTGCTTGTGCTATAATGGTCATTATTGTTTCTCTTCATATCCTCCTAGCTGTTGGATGCAAGGTATGTATCTTCTGTTCTGAACTAGTGTATTTCAGTTGCTGAGACAGTTGGAGAATAGGCATGTTTGGGTTTTTGTTTTTGGGGCCAAGATTAACATATTTGATGAAAGAGTTTGACTTTTATGTGTTTCAGTTAGGATATATAATTTTTTTCTGTATAATTGCCCTTTTTCTGTGGACCATGTTAAGATTCAGTCTTCTTAATTAGGCCAAATCCAGTATCTGTAATTCATGTCTCTAAGTTGAAAATAAAGGTTTAAATGCTTTCAAAGGATGTAATTATAGGTGTGTGTGTGTAGTTGCACATTGCAAAGTGTAAGATGTTAGAGGAGATCAACCCTGACTGCTCTTTAGGCCATACCCTGAAGATGAAACTCAAATACTTTGGCCACCTCATGGGAAGGAAGAACTCACTGGAGAAGAGCCTAATGCTGGGAGTGATTGACAGCAAAAGAAGAATGGGACAGCAGAAAATGAGGTGGCTAGATGGAGTCACTGAAGCAGTCGGAGGAAGCTTAAATGAACTCCGGGAAATGGTAGAGGACAGGAAGGCCAGCGGGTTGCGATGGGTCGGACACGATTTCACAATTAACAACAACATGTTAGAGAACTGAACATTTTTGAACACTATGTTACTCATCAGACTGTCTTGAAGAGTAAGGGTTAGGGTTGGGGTGGGGGGAGAGAGAATAAGTGAGTAGTATCTGTGAAGCCAGGGGTTGGAATAAAAAAGTTGCTGTGTTTACTCCTATGAACATTTTAAGAAATCTGGTAAGGACAGTCACTATGATGAAATCCAGATTATTGGTGGTGGTGGGGATGGGGGACAGAGAATCCTATTTGATTCCTGCTTCGACCAATTTAATCTTGTCTTTTTGAAGCTCTATTTCTTTCAGAAACCAAGGGCCACATCTTCTACTCCTTTTGCTCATACAACAGCAACTCAGCAGCAGAAGCATATACCCTCCTTTACTGCAGCAGGGGGGAAAGGAATCTGATAACACCCTGCACTAGACTGAAAAAAATGCAGGTATTTTAATTCAAGTATTACTATCCCCTTACTCATCCATATTAATGGAAATGCAGAATCACAACACTTTTGGAAAGGTTTGACCTTTGGATCTCTTCCCCAATATTTGTTCTATTGAATTGCTTCTTTTACAGACATCAATCTTGGATATCCGGTATCAGGGAAGAGGGAGTACACCACTCAAGACACCCTACTCAAGGGACATAATAACCCTGACCAGGAAGAGGATCCTGCCGGGGCACCAAGCAAAGTCATGCATTACCATTTCAGAATTCGTTGTTTTGCTGCTGCCAGCCAGAGCACACCGGCAGTTGGCCTGATTTGGGAAGCAGCTTACACTACAAGCCACTTGTGAGGCCTGACAATTCTAAATATTCAGAGCTGCCTTGATTGGCACAACTCATTTGCTCTGCTGTAGCAGGGTGGTCCATTGCAATAGGGCAGAAGAGATGAACTGCATGAAGGCTTTGTCTCTTACATCTATTTCAGCTAAATCCTAGGTCAATTGCAACGGAGAAAAAGAAAGGAAAATTTAACTAAATGGGTGCATTCCTGTGGGTTTAGCAAATAATTACTATGGGAGCAAAGTTCTCATATAAGCCAAAAGATCACTTAAAATTAATGTAACTATTTAATTTCTTTGGCATGCAAGGCTAATTTGAATTAAACTATCATCTCTGGAAAATATACTAGCTTTTTCTTAACTTCCTATATTAATATAGAGCAGATCTTTGCAGGGATGTGTGTTAAAAAGCCAGTACTTCTGTATCCAGGACTTGCCTGTGTGACTTGTGATCACATCAAAGGTAGCCACAAGAAGCCTAACAGGGAGCAAGTTAGTAATTTCCTAAACTTTCCTTAACTATGACTAGAGGAAAGAAACAGGCAGCTCTTTAGCAATGTAAGGGAAGTCGAATCATTTGAGGTACATTTCTGCTGGGAAGGCACTTCTTTCAGCTGACTTTAAAGCAGGATTGTCCAGTGAATATGTGAATACAAATAAAATTGTTACGCTGTTTCATCTAAACCTGGGATTGGGGAAACCAGCCATTACAAACATCTTCAAAACCCTCCCAGTTTTATTCAATAGTCACAAAATCATTGATCAACCAGACCCAACAATTGGCTTTATAGACCCACAATCCAGCCACTAGGAAGGTTCTCCAGCATGGTCCCACCCCTTCCCCCAATTCAGCCACTTATTGGGACCCAAAGAACATTGCCATAAGTAAACCACTTTTCTCCTCAAAACAGTTGCTTGTCAAGTCCTTTCAGAAATATTGGCTTGAGGCTCTTCGGAAGGAAAAAAAAGGGGGGGTTACAAATTACACATAGAAGTACTACAAAGGGACCCCATAATAGTTGCCAATCTATTCAGAGTCCCCCGGTGGTTTTCTGCGGGAAGCAGACAAAGTCTACATACTAAACCACTTGGCATCCACTTCTGCCCAGAAGGGAGGAACTAATCATAGCTGCTGTCACACCTTAAGAATAGACCATGGGATCAGGTTTAAAATGAGCAACAGGAAATTGATACACAAACCATTTTCAGCCAGCAACAGTGTTTTTTGGTACATTTGTGTTTTAAATTTTTTTTTTTAACCCTTTGATGCTACATCAATATTCCCAAGAGACAGGCAATCATCAGACCTGCTGATAAGATGCTTGTGGCATATAAAACAGTCTTCTTTCATCTTGGATGTTTTTCACGTGGCCCAAGACTTACAACAGTTAAGATGCTGGAGCTTTTCTGAAAGCCAGGAAGTTGATGGGTCGTTGTCTTTCCCAGGAGATGTTCCTCCTAAGTCTTAATAATGCAACAAACACTAGCCCAGAGCCTGGGATGCCTAAGAAATTGACATGGATATGCTGCTGGATTCTTACCTGTGCCCATTCTACAGCCAGCTGCAGCCCCTTCATTTAAAATACTGGGAGTGTAGCAATAAACGATCAAGTTTCTGCTGTTGGTGGGCTGCCTAGAGCATGTTAGAGGCCCTGGGGCAGTTCAGATCTACAGCCTGTGCCTAATGCCAATCAGTCATGGCAGACTGAAGAATGATACTATTACTGACATGATTGGTTGTAAGACACAGTAAGCACAGGAACTCAGTCGTGGTTGAGCAAGTTGAAATTTCCAACATTTCATGAAAAATCTATACAAGTCCGCTATTAAGCCAGTGGGTTTTTGTCTTCTATTGTACAAGGGTTGGACCATCTCTGGGTAACCTACTGGAGGGCAGAAGAGATCCAGAGAATTGACTGCCAACTGGTGAGATACAGTGGGGAGGTGGAACTTTTTCTTCATTTGGTTTCCTGATGCTGTCAGTTCAGGGATGAGGGTTTCTTAGCTGCCATAATGCATTGTGTTGGTGGTGATGGACATGGGAGATGCCATAGAAATGGCCGGTCCCCCCATAGTAAATTGACTGTTGACCGGGTAATGAGCAGTTGAAGTTCCTCCACTCTGGCCACTAGACGAGCCTGTAGCAGGAGAGAAAAGCATTCAGCTGGATATAGCAGAAGAAATTCTGGTTTTCAGCAAGAAAAAAAAAAGCCTAAGTATAACTAGTCACCTGTTTTTAAAAAGTGGATCCAGATCCATTCCTGATCTAACAAATTTCAATTTAAAATTAAAACCTCACACTAATATAACTGGCAAGATGTAGTTTTAATGCTACGGGAGAGTGGGGGTAAGAAATAGAAGAAAAAGGGGGATATGCTGTCTTAGAGCTCCATCTATAAGGAAGAGCTTGCTGCCTCTTTTGCATGGAGAGGACTGACAAGATCCCAGTGGGTTCAACTGCTCGGGTCTAGTCCACATTACGCAGCAAAGGTAGCAGACTCTTGCCCCTGAAACCTCAAGCCAGAATAAACCAAGTCAATAATCACAGTGCCCCCAAACTTGCCTCGATGCAAACTGGTCTGATGCCAAAATGTCGAATTTACTCCATTAGAATTTCATCTAGCTTAGTTTCAATTTCAGGGATAATGTCAGTTTCAAAATGTACTGTAAAAGTATTTGCCCCTTCTCAAACCCAACATGCTGCCTGCTGCTTTTCTCAGCCAAAGTGTTCAAAATCCTACAGAGGAGAAGAGAGCACACAGGGCCACTTTCCCCTCAGTTCCAAAAAAGCCCAAGGGCAGGTTTACCTTGGACAATCCCTGTGCTCATGATGGATCCCATCCGGGAATGGGTGTGATTGACAATCCCAGTGTTGGCTGCTTGGGAAAAAAGAAAAATACTCAGACAGGCCTAGTCACTACATGGGGCTACGTCACCTTTTAACATGTTTCCATCATCTGCAAGTGCACACATTACAGATGCCTCACCCATCTCTAGTCCAAAAACAGGCCATGTGCAAAGGGTCTAATCTCTTACGCTGCATCTGATTAAACAACCCAGCGAGTCCTCGTGAACAAGAATGGAGGTTGAGAATGGAGTATTATTTCTCCTGCGTTTACCTGAAGGTCTCACAAAGTAAAAGGGAGGGGGCAACTGGAATGTAAATTTAGAAAGCTAAAGCTGGGCTGAATGTGACTGCCATTAATCTCTCCTTAGCCTCTGGATACACCACTTTTCCAGCTTGGCAATATTACAACGTACTGTGACAAAGAAGCCACAAAGTCTTGATAAAATTATGTGGGGAGAAGCAGATTTGATTTGGAGGGTTGGGGAGCAAGAGTATCCTATCCCAGAATATAGCCCTCTACTTGTTCTGACCCTAAATGTAGCTGTTATAATTTGTTCCTAAGAAAATACTTGAATAGAACACTATGAGGTGGCTGTGAAGATGGTCTAATCTGGGAAATTGGCTCAAATATAAAGTCTTTTAAAAAAACATTTCAGTTCATCTGATACAAAACTAATACCAGCAAGTTTGAGATGTGCAAATCTTTTTATGTTTCCATCCTGTAACCAACAACCCTACATCTTTCTCATCTGGAATACCTTCGGCCTGAATAAGCCTGGCAGATATTTGGGAGCTCTTTCCCAAATGTAACCTTAATTGGCAAAGAGATGAAAGGATTCAGCCCTCTTCAAACTCTGGTACATGCGAAAGGACCGGTGGGCACTTGTTAGGCGCCCTTTCTTATCGTCTTTGAAAACAGAAGAATCTTTTTTGTTATTATACGACGATTCACGTGGGTTCTAAAAATGGTACTTACAGAATTAATATTTTATCTAACTGCCCACACCTTAAGGAATGGCTTGAAATTCAGCTCTTTCTTGGCTACAGCTGAATGAATTTGCAAGGATACAATCCCCCATAGAGTATCTTGTTTCTTCCCAGCCTCGTTTCCATTGTTTCTTCCCATGCTCTCGGCAAAATTCTGCAGCATATTTTTTAATATTCTAAAAACTTAGGAGCTCTGAGCACCACAGCTGTATCTGCCAAATCGATTCCGAAACAATCGATCACAAATACCAGGAGAATAGGCACACTTGGTTCATTTACACTACAAGGTGCCATGACTTTGTCATTTCTACTAAAAAGTCCCCAGAATAGATAGAAATGAGGGGAAGTGATTCAAACCCACTTTGCTGACAAGGTTCATTAATAAAGCCTAATACTCAAAAGGACAGTTCTTTCTACAAGGTCATTTTAAGTTCAGGGTGGTATAATGTCCACCTATCCCTTGTATAACCACTTTTATTCTAAAAGTTATGCTGAAGTTTCACTTCTCAAGAAATATGAACATTGCCAAAGCGTAAGTGTATTAGGTGCCTGGAAAGCTCTGAGATATCCTTCCTGTGAGGAAACAGTCCTGCTTTGCTACTTTTTTTGTATTTCTATTTATATGCCGCCCTTCTCCAAAGTCTCAGGGCAGCTTACAATACACTTATAGCAATTGCCTTCATCCTTTGTATAGACCTGCTTATTAGGGCTTTCGCCCC
>JANHFR010001450.1:52794-67311 GCA_032468015.1 Mimophis mahfalensis | reverse complement strand
GAGGCAACTGGGTGGGAATAAGTGATGTGAGTTGGCTACGCCCACCCAGTCATACCGGTTGTTAAATTATTGGCTCCCGCTGTTTTCTTTTCTGTGGGAAACGGGTCCAAATGGCTCTTTGAGTGTTTAAGTTTGCAGACCCCTGTCCTATTGGAAGGATTGATGTGGCCATCTCCTATTGCATCGGATGGAGCCACCTAAGACTATAAAAGGGCAATCCCATGTCCCCTTGACTCTGTTGTGTCCCTGCCACAAGTACCAAGGTACTTGTTGACTGTGATTGTAGTGATTACTGAGGTAATCTGCTTGTGGGCCATAGGCCTGTACTCTATATAGCTATATAAAATAGCAGAACTTCAGAAAGATAGGATTTATTATTTTATTTTATTGTTTTCTGTATATAATAAACATTTATATATATTTGTTGTTACAAGAGGCTACAAGTCTTCCTCATTTCATCACCATCAATCATCAAACATTATTTTAACAATATTGCACTGTGACTTGTTTCTGGAAATTAAATGTCACAGACTGTACTACTCATTAAAGAAAGCTGGCTAGTGTCAAAGAAAAGTCAGGAAGATATTAAATAAAAGCTATATTCTTCTTGTGTATAATACAAATGGGAAAATCATACAAAACTAGGCAACTGGAACTAGAAAAAAAATTCAATAAGCAAATCCTGTCAATAAAACATAAAGAGCCTATCAATGACCTGCTATTTTAATTTGCCCTTCTTTTACTTACTTTTCACTATATACTAAACAGAGTGCTGGTCCAGTATTGCTTCCAGATTTTCAGAATTCAACTTTACTCATATGTGCATCCAATGAGATATAAATATATCTTCCCTTTGCTGTACAAGTTCAATATATTATCATCTCTTCCAATGGTATTTTCACAGTGGCCATAAGACTATTATATACTAGTAGTCTAACTATCTAATTCCTGTATCACATCAGCATCCATCCAAAATATTTATCAGCTGAGAATTTGAACATGCTAGAGCTTTTAGGGGGTTAAATGTGTATATGTGGGGTGGGTAGTATGTTGATATGTATTTTTGTATAGCTGTTTTTTGTAGGTTCTGTAAAGTTGATGTAGATTTTCAATTTCGTTGTTCTGTATAGGACAATGACAATAAAGTTTATCTTATCTTATGCTATATAGTTGTGCAAAGTTGTATATAAAACGCATAAATTAAGCTAAGTTTGATATGAAATCAAATTGGTTTTGTTTTAGTTGGAGAATAGAACAGAACTCTTCTGGAACAGGATAACAATTGAAAAAAAAATCCCATGACATGCAGCAGATATCTTTTACATACCTCTTCGTCCTTGTACCATGACAAACTCTCTGCTGTTAAGATGAACCAATATTCCTTGGAGCCCCCTTTCATGATGCTAATGTTGTTGATGGTCAGCCAGCCTCGCCGGATGACCTGGAGGAGATCAAGAAGTGGGAGATGAGAAAGGGAGAAAAAAGAACAGATGACAAGCCAACTTCAAGAACCAAAGAAGGGAGTTGCTTGGAAAGATCTGATGCAATGTCTTAAAATTCTAGCTTATCTTCAGGACACAAACAGAAAAGACTTAAAGCACCTCAGCTTACAGCACCATGGCCTTGGCAAATAATGAAAGTCCACTGATGATTCCGGTCTTTAAACTGTCTCTGAACTGCTAGTCTACAGCAGCCTGGTTTATGACACTAATGAGGAAGTAAAATAATCCAGTAAAACTAAATTGGAACAAATATTTGACTTAAAAAAACCCTGTATCTACAGAAATTTTAATAGTGATGTCAACTACAGGAAACACTAGGTTTGTGAAGCAGACTTTGATATGTGACATGACCATAGCCCTGTAACAGGCAATCCAGAAAGATCAGCTTATCCACAAGAAATAGAATAACCTATCTGGAGTTTGTATGTATCCAGTTTGCAGCCTAAAAATCACTAACAGATATCTATATTGCAATAAATAAAAAGTGAACAGGAACTCATTTCCTGCTTATAATCCATGATTCCGAAACTTCAGGGAACTCTCTTCCCATCATCTTCTAATACATATTCAGTACGTGACTTGGACCGTTTTGGCACAGTTTTGACTTGGCTAAGGAAACAACCCTGTCTAATCTTATAGACAATTCTCTCAAGAACAAGTAAACAGGAGACAAAACATTGGCAGTGGCACTTCACAGCATGAAACAGAGGGCAAGAGCATGTAAGATTACACAGCATCTGAAATCAGCTACCACATAACTTTACACAAAACCTCTGAAAAAAAAGGCTATTCATATATACAAAGTAGCCATAGTCAGTAGCCACAACTCAGGATGTAGAATATGCATCCATCATTCCCTGCTTATAGGCCACTGATCCCAGAAGTTCAATAAACTCTGTTCCAATCAAGGACTTCCAATAATTATTCAGCATGTGACTTATGCTGATTTGGCATTAGTAACTAATAAAGTAAATTTGACTTGGCTAAAGAAATAACGCTCTTGATACAGCAATCATACGGACGGCTCTCTCAAGAACGATATAAAACTCTGAAAGATAATCTTCTCCTTCAGAAGACAACCAAACGTTCTATTAAATTGGTTCAAAAATAATAAAGCTTTTCTTCTTTTTAGCACTTTCACTCTCTTTGTAGTAATAACCCAATTTTAATTGTGAATTAAGAAAACCA
Source organism: Mimophis mahfalensis (assembly GCA_032468015.1). Lineage (NCBI taxonomy): Eukaryota > Metazoa > Chordata > Lepidosauria > Squamata > Mimophis > Mimophis mahfalensis. The sequence goes on along the minus strand of JANHFR010001450.1, from coordinate 64,621 downwards.
GCATAACTGTAGAATTGTTTTTATTGTTATTAATAGGCTGCCGAATTGCAAAGACTAACTAAAGCAGAATACCAGCATATAACCTTGAGCTGGAAAGATGAAGTCAGGAAAGCTAAGGCTCAGAATGAACAAAGAAAACAAATATCAATAATAATTTTTAAAAGTTTCAAAATGTAAAAAAAAAAAAAGCGAGAAAAAAATCATCAATGGGAAAAGATGACAAGGAGTGATGAGGAGAAAGCAGGAGAAAGCGGAATTGTTTAATTCATTCTTTGCATCTGTCTTTAAACAAAAGGAAAAAAAAACACTATAGCTTATCAAAAATTATACCACAGAAGACAAATTAGGAATATGTCAAAACAGGCAAGAAAATTGTAAAACAACACCTATCTGTTCTAGATTAATTCAAATCAGCAGGACCAGATGGATTACATCCCAGAGTTCTGAAGGAGCTGACAGACATGATCTCAGAACCACTGAAAGGTATCATTCAAAGATCCTACAGTACCAGGGAACTACCAGAGGACTGGAAAAGAGCTGATCTGCTTCCCATCATCAAAAAAGGGAGAAAATTGATTCAGGAAACCTCCAATCAGCCTGACGTCAATACCTGGGAAGATGCTGGAAAAGATGATCAAGCAACAGATCTGTGAACACCAAATGTAGGCAAAGCTATTACTGGTAGTCAATATGGGTTTGTCAAAAACTGATCATGCCAGACAAATGTATTTCATTGTTTGACAAAGTGATTAAGTTAGTGAAACAGCTAAATGCTGTGGACACAAAATAGACTACAAACTATTTCTTGGTAATAGAGTAAGATAAAAAAAATATGGAAAGAAATCATCATTTCCAGATGGATTCACAAATGGCTAACCAACTCCCCTCAGTGGGTAGTCCAAAATGAAACTACATCTAGATGGAGGAAAGCAAACAGTGGGGTACCTCAAGGTCTGGATTTGGGCCCAGTTCTCTTCAACACCTTCATAAATGATCTAGACCAGTGGATAGAAGGGCACTAATCAAATCTGCAGATGACATCAAGCCGGGAGGAACACTCAACACTTTAGAAAATAGGTTCAAAATCCAGAAAAATAGTATCATGGTCACAAGAAGTGTCAGTACCACTTTTACTGCCTTTGACCACACTTCAAATAATGTGTCCAGTTTTGGTTACCATGATACCAAAAGATGGTGAGACTCTAGAGAGAGTGCAGAGAACAACAAAGAAGATTAGGGACTAGAGGCTTGCAGGAACGGCATATATGTAGTCTAACAAAGAGAAGAACTAGGGGTGACATGTTAGCAATCTTCCAATATCTGAAGTGTTGTCACAGATAAGCATATTGTCCAAAGCATCTGAGGACAAGAAGTGGATGGAAACTTATCAAGGAGACCCCCAAGAGCTCTTCCAACTGTGCTATTCTGTATTTTGTAAGAATATAATATCCTTTTTTGATGTTAGCCATTATAAGTTTCTATTTTTTTAAAAAAAAAGTGCCGCAGAGCAGTTCTAAACAATGAATGAGCCAATCAACATCCAAGATTTATGTAATGCTTATTCCAGGGTTTTTAAAAATAAGGTTTGTAAAGTATAGTAAGCATTACCCACTCCCCACCCCAAAGAATAACCTGTACATATTTAAATATACATCAGTGTATTTAAACAGAATACAATTTCTTACAACAAATTGGGCAACTAAACTGCAAAATGGTCAAAGGCTAACTTTTTGCAGTGGCTAGCAGGCAGCTACAACAGCCAATAATCTTGAAAACAGACAATTTTAGTCAGCTTCATTAAAGCTTACAACTCCACAAAACAGAAAAAAGCTTAGTTTTCATGCCCTGCTATTGAAAAAAAGCCCCTCTCAAAATTCTACCTTCTCATTACTGATAAAAAATGAGTCCTAACCAACTTCCACCCACCAAACAAACAAAACCCCCAATACCCTTTCAACTAAACGATGCAAGAGAAATCTGGGCTCAGCTTCAGCTATCCAAATTTATGCTGACCATTCTTACTGTTGCCAGTAATTTTAGAGTAGAAAAAGAAAAAAGAAAGTCAAAGTTTAGTACAACTTAGCTTAAATACAGATTTCCCCACTACCAGATTAACACAACCACACAGATTAGTAGTGAGTTGGAAAGAAGCAATCTGTACTGAGGAATTTGTTTACAAGTTTGAGTACAGTCATGGCAAACCTAATGGCTATAGACAAATGTGTTAGATTACAACAATTACAAATGTTATAGGCAAGAATTCTGAGTAACCATAGAAAAGGATCAAGAGTTAGGACTGTATTGGATCTTCATCTTTCTAAAGCTGCTCAGTTTATGCCAACATAAACTTCCTAGTAATTTACACAACTGTACAAATGCTAATATGCAAGGATGGTGCACTGGAGGGCATGGGCTGTTGCAAACTCAGCTTTAGTTCAATTTGCTCAACAAGGCAATGAAAAAGTGCTGAGAATTAAAGACACTGGACACATCTGTTTAAACATTGTTGCTTTTTAAATTTAAAAAAGAATCATAAACAGGAATCATTTACATTTTAAAATCTAATTGCAGTTTAAAAGAATGGAGCCAGAAAAAGAAGATAGCAAAGGAGCAGTGCTTGTGTGGAAGAAGAAACAGATTCAGATCTTTGGGCAGCAAATTAGTGAGAACAGCCAAAGATCACGAATTGCAGGAAAACCATTTCTGCTGTTAATCTTGGGGAGGAAAGGGGGACATGTACCTCAATAACAAAATTTGCCTTGATTCATTAATCACAAAAACTAGCCATATCTACAGATCCAGAAAGCAGAAGGGATACAAATATAGGAAAAAATAGAAGAGAAGCCTCCTGGCACTTTCTCACCATCAATACTACAACCAGAGTTGCAAGAAGCTAGAGAAAGTGGTATGGAAGGATTTTTCATAGGTTCATTTGTCTTCTGATATTCAAGAAGCATTATGTAATATCAAACAGCCCAGCCAGTCAGATTTCCACCTTCCTCTTACTGCAGCATAATCCGTATTCTCACAGCCAGCAACAGAAGAGTAGGAATTGCATTAGAATTGGAGTTGTTTTCTAAAGTTTTGATAGTCTTTTTTGGAAAAATTCAAATTGGACATACGTTTATGGAGTTGTTTTCTAAAGTTTTGATAGCAGTCTTTTTTGGAAAAATTAGAATTGGACATACGTTTAAATACCATGAAAGGAGAAATGTGTATGTAAGAGTAGAAATTATTCCTCCTCAGAAAAAAACTACTCTTTCAGGCATGGGCAATTTTGGCTGGACTTCCTGCTTAATTGGCAGGCCCACAGCAATTTCATACACATTCAATAGGCAATCCTCTACTGATGTGGATTTAGACACACCTCCAATTTCTTGCAGCACACTCCTAAGACTTCATACTGTATTTAAAAATTACTATTCTATGATTTGCACAATTACCTGTAGAATATCATGAAAATGGAAGTGTCAGAACCCTCAGATTATTCAAGCGTAATACAGTGATTAGACTACCTGACCACCTACCAAAACCTCCAGAGAAAACTGAGTAAAGGCAAAGTTCTTATATATTTTAATGCTAGATTAGATTCTATTCCACCAAATCGAAATGTAAACCTGGGAAGTGGGGAATAAAATAGCACTTTGAAGAACAGATCTCCCATATCTCAAATCTGAGCAGAATGAATGCATAAGCATTCAAAGTGATTAACTAACCATATGTGTACTCCAAGATTTTATTACCTTATTAAGAATCAGTATCTTTGCAAGAGCAACTATTGCAAAGCAGAACTAGATAGGTGAAGTGCTCTGTCCCTAGTATTAAAAGGATATTCCCTCAAAGTTTCCAGCATTTCCATTTTCTTATGAAGCCACCAAATAAGCCCATTAGATTTTTAGCTCTGAACCCAGCATCTATAATTTCTTCAGTGTCTTTTTAGTTGAAAGCACAATAACAGATGGTCAAAAAAGCCAAGCTTACTCAGCCAAATTTCTTTGAAGTAGTGCACTTAAAGGAAAAGCACAGAGAAACACTGGTCTCACCAGACAAGGGAAAAGAATATAGAGGAATAATAGTGCATACATACCTTTCTCTCAGAGATTAGAGGAAGCAATACCAGCCAATATATTATGCAGAAAATATTACACATCAGAACTGAAACTTTTGTGTAATAAAATAGTCACCATGCCCAATAAAGTAGTACTTTAAAATCTGTGAATCATTATGAATTGTCAATATTTCCGCATAAATATGATCTAAAATACATTCTTTTCACCAGTCCAAAAACTAATTAAAGAGGACCCGATTAAACAAATGAATCAAAACAGCTTGCTTGTTCATTTATTTGCTGAGGAAAATGATCCAAACCCACACATTTCTTTTTTGCAACGCTTTATGATTAATAGAGTTGGAAGGGACCTTGGAAGTCTTCCAATCCAACCCCCTCAAACAGGTGATCCTATACCAGTGATGGGGAACCTATGGCACGCATGCCCAAAGTGGCATACGGAGCCATGTTGCCTGGGACGTGAGCTATCCCCTCTCCCTCCCCCCCACGCCTGCACACTTCTCTCAAGCCCCCAAATGCCAAAACATCCTCAAAATTTCATGTTTTTCCCCCCCAGCGTTTTTGGGCTTGAGAGAGCATGCGCAGGGGAGGGGGGAGAGGATGCCACCCACTATGCCCCACTCCCCGCGCACTCCAAAGCCCCCAAAATGCAAAACCCCCTGCAAATTTAACTTTATTTTTTGCAGTTTTTTTGGTGTTTGGGGACTTGGGAAAGTGAGCACATGCGCAGGGGGGGTGAGACGGGATCCCCCTACCCCCCCCGTGCATGTGCGTGCACCCTCTCAGGTGCCCAAAACGCCAAAAAACCCGCATAAAGTTAATTTTGTGGGGTTTTTGGCATTTTGGGCGCCTGGGAAGGCGCGCGCACGTGCAGAGGGAGGGGCATAGAACACTGTGCCACTCCCCCACACATGTGTGTGGTTTTCCATGCCCAAACAGGAAGTGGCACATTGGTGGCCATGCCCACTCCTCCCCCACCCTTTTGGCACTCGGTGCCAAAAAGGTTCGCCATCACTGTCCTATATTATTTCCGACAAATGGTTGTCCAATCTCTTCTTAAAAACCTCCAATGTTGGAGCACCCCCAACTTCTGGGGGCAAATCTTTCCACTGAATAATTGTTCTCTCAGGAAATTTCTCCTAAGTTCTAGTTTGGTTCTCTCCTTAATTGGCTTCCATCCATGCTTCTTAACCTGCCTTCAAGTGCTTTGGAGAATAGGCTAACTCCTTCTTTGTGGCAGCCGCTTAGATATTGGAACAGTGCTACCATATCACTAGACTAGACACAGCCAATTCCTACGCGAACTGTTCTTCATGTTTTAACCTCCAGCCCCATAATCATCTTTGCTGCTGTTCTCTGCACTTTTTAGAGCCTCAGCATTTTTTTTATCATCGCAACCAAAGCAATATTCCAAGTGTAGTCATACCAAGTCATTAAAAAGTGACATTAACGCTTCATATGATGTTCGTTGTATCCCTGCATTAATGCAGCCTAGGACTTCATTGGCTTTTTTGCAACAGCAGCACACTGCTGGCTAATATCGAAGTGATCATCTACTAGAATTCCAAGTTCCTCTCACAGTTACTACTGTTGAGCCTGTTACCACCTATTCTATACTTGTGCATTTAGTTTTTCTAGCCTAAATGTAAAATCTGACTTTTCTCTACATTGAATTTCATTTTGTTAGATAGGGCCCAGTGTTCTGGCAAGATCCTTCTGTATCTTGAGCCTTTCTTCTGGAATACTGGCTATTCCTACCAACTTAATGTCTGCAAATTTGATGAGTTCCATTTCTATATCCTCATGTAAGTTATAGATGAAGATACTGAAGAGTCCTGGGCCTAAGACAGAGCCTTGGGGCAGCCCACTACATACTTCCCTCCATGGAGATGCAGTTCCATTAAGAACTACTTTTTGGGTACAGTTGGTCAGCCACTACAAATCCATCTGGTGGTAATGCTGTCTAACCCACACTTTTCTATCCTATGAAGTAATAGGTTGTGGTCAACTTTATCAAATGCCTTACTGATGTCACTTGGATGTCACCTGGACAGTCACTTGCCTGAAATGATATAAGACAGTGGTGGCTAACCTTTTCAGCATCGAGTGCCAAAACAGAAGTGTGCATGCATGCCGGAAACCAGAAGAATGGTTCCCTGACACGCCTGTGCAGGAGCACTGAAAACCGGAAGTTTAGCTTCCGGGTGCACCCATGCATGCTGGCCACCTGGTCTTCCAGTTTCTAACGCACATGTGTGCACAAAGACCAACTGGCCGGAACGGGCATGAGCTCCGGGGAGCTTCTCTTCTGGTTTCCAGCATTCCCCCACATGCAAAGACCAGCTGGCTGGCGCACATGCACGCATGAAGATCAGCTGGCCACCACGTACATGTGCGCTGGGGGAGCTGCTGCTCTTCCGGTTTCCAGCACTGCTGCGCATGAAGACCAGCCACTCCTTTGTACGCCAGAACCCGGAAGAGCAACGGGCGACAGCTGGCATGCCTGGAGAGATGGCTCTGCATGCCACTTCCAGTATGCGTGGCATAGGTTCGCCATCACTGGTATAGGATCTCTGCTTGGGCAGGGGGCTGACTAGAAGACCTCCACGGTCACTTCCAGCGGTATTCTGATTCTGTATGTCCAAGTAAATTATATCGCTAGTCCACTAATTTTGTTTTTTTGTCAAGGAACACAGTAAGATTTATTTGGCATGATCTTTTTTGACAAATCCGTGTTGGCTTCTGCTTTTGACTTAGTTTTGCTCTAGGTGTTCACGGATTTGTTGCTTGATTATCTTTTCCAGAATCTTTCCAGGTGTTGGTGTCAGGCAGATAGGTCTGTAGTTTCCTGGATCTGTTCCCCCGCCCCCCAGCTTTTTTTTTTTTGTAAATGGGAACTACATCAGCTCCTTTTCAGTCATCTGGTAGTTCCTCAGTGCTCTAGGATCTCTGAAAGGCATGGTTCAGTAGTTTTCATCTGTCAATTCCTTCAGAACCCTGAGGTGTAATCCAGCTCATATAGAGTGGATAGGTGTTCTCTTACCATTTTCTTGCTTATTTTGATCAGCATTCCTAATTTGTCTGTTACAGGAGATTTTTTTGATAGGTCTGTTTTTTTCCCCTTTTGTGTAAAGATAGATGCAAAAATAAAAATAAAAAATGAGTTAAGCAGTTCTGCTTTCAATCTGCTGCTCATCACCTTCCTGCCCTTTTCTCTTGTTTAATGGACCAACTATTTCCTTGACTTTTTTCTTGTTTTTACATGTTGAAAAAAGCTTTGTTGTTGTTGTTGTTGTTGTTGTTGTTGTTTTGGCTTTTGTGGCAAGCCTGAGTTCATTTTAAGCCTTAGCTTTCCTGACTTCGACTTTGCAGATTCGGGCTATTTGCTGATATTCTGCCTTAGTTCTGAGCCCCTCCTTCCACTTTTTATACTTGTCCTTTCATTCTTTCAGTTTATTGGAGAGTTCTTTGTGGAGCCATACTGGTTTCTTTTGATATCTCTTTATTTTTCTTCCTCATTGGAATTGGGCTAGACGGGGCTTTTATAATTGTACTTTTCTAACTTTCACAAGCTTCTTGGGTTGTTTTCCCCTTGAGAATTCTCATCCATGGAATCCTTCTCAAGTTCTAAGTTTATTGAAATCAGCTCAACATTTCAGCTCTGTTAGTGAGAATTAAGTCCAGTACTGCTGACCCTCTGTTCCCTTCTCTATCTTTTGCGAGACAAAGTTGAATGCTAGGTTTGTCAGGAATCTGCTTGTTCTTCCACTAGGTGCAGAGTTTGCCTCCCAGTTGATGTCACAGTAGTTAAAGTCCCCCATTACTATTGTGATGTGCTTCCTACATACCTTAGTTAACTATTTATTCTGTTTTATTGCGTGGCCTGTAATATACACCTATGGCAACGCCATTCTTTTTTCCTTTATACTGATTCAAATGCATTCAAGATGGATTATCAGCTCACTGGAAATTAGAGTCAGATGTTTCAATCAATGGAATAATAATCAGATGTGAGTGTGGGAGGTTCTGCCTTATTTAAAGAAAATAATTCTTGGTGTTACCAAAGTCTGATCTTCACAATATAGGCATATGGGAATGCATCATGGTTCAAACAGAGAAGATTTCTGTGGAACTCTATAAAAGTTGTTTATGCTCATTCAAGAATTTTCTTTATAACACTATCTTCTGATGGTATTTCTTCATTCTTCTTGAATGTGCAGAAATGGACAGATTAACATTAGCTATTAAAGAGAAAGAGGAATCAAAATATTATGAGATTTGGGGAACATTTTATCGTTGGCTGCAAAGTAGAAACTAGAAACAGTAATGGTGTTGTTGGATGTTGAAGCAACTAGTAAATATGGGTAATAATGATCTGATGGAATACTAATATATATGTTATTAATAGAAATGATAGTTGTGATAATAGTTGAAGTATATGATTATTACGTTAGTTTTATTAGGAGTAATTTATAGGTGCAATAATAGTAGAGATAATATGTACGGTATTAAACTTTTAAATATATGATTGTTTTGTTAAGGTTGTAAGAACATATAGAGGTAATAAGTTAACATTAGTGATGAATTTTTGGAACTGTAATAGATGTATCAATAGTAGAAATGATACTTTTGATAATAGTTGAAATGTATGAATATTAAGAATGATTATGTATAATAATGGTAGATGACATTTAAGTTGCTAATAGTTTAAATATATGAATACTATGTTAGGAGAGTAAGTACAGCTAATGATAATGGTCGAAATAAGATTGATGTATATTACAATGATTGAAATAATTAATGTGAACCGGACAACGCACCCTTCAAAATGAGATTTTATTTATGTAATATTTAAAATAAATTTAAAATTTTTTAAAAAACAGTTGTTTATGCTAGAGGAGTAGCATTATATATTAAAGAAACATTAAAATCTAAACAAATCTTTATAGATAAGGAAGGGAGAATCTTGATGGTGGAGATACCGTAATTATGAATGGCAAGCAGATACTTTTAGTGGCAATATATGCCCCAAATAATAACCAAGAGGACTTTTACAGGAAATTACATAAGAAAATAATAGAATTAGATTATGAAAATATATGCATAGTAGGATGCATATTGTAGATACAAAGTTGGCCTATAAAACAGGAGCAACAAATAAGAAAAATAGAAGAACACTTCTAAAAGTTTCTTTTACAATGGTGGATGAACTAGGTATACAAGATGGATAGTGAGAAATCTATCCTGAGAAAAGCCAATATACATTTTATTCAAGCAGACACATGTCCTGGTTTAGAATAGATATGATGTGGATATCAGCAGAGTTAATAGCTAACATAAAACAAATAGGCATTGAAACAAGCATGTGGGCAGATCATAATCCAATAACAGTCATTTGGAAGGGACAAAGAAAGAAGACAAGATAGACAACAAACCTATCAATATTAAAGGAAAAGGATTTTATTCAGCTAATGGAGAGAGAATTGGACTTTTTCTTTAAGAGAGTAAAGAAGAGGATACCTCGTTGCAAAATGTCTGGGATACAGTCAAAGCATATATAAGAGGACTAACTATAACATATGTTGCAAAAAGAAATAGAAAAAGGAGACAAATTCAAAAAAACCTAAGAGAAGGAATATAAAAATGTAGAGAGAGAGAGTTACAAAGAAATCCACACACACACACAAAAAGATTTAAAAAATCAAATGGACTTTAAAAAGCATGAATTGAATCGGATAGAAAAAGAAGAACTAGCACAGAAAATCAGAGGAGCTAAACAAAACTTCTTTGAAAATGCAAACAAACCAGGAAGATGGTTGGCATATAAACTGAATGTGGATTATAAGATATTTGCTTCAATAATCGCAGAGAGATTAAAGAGACTGTTGAATCAATTTATACACCCAGATCAGAATGGATGTTTACCTAAGAGAAAGGTTAGAGACAATATGAGGACAATCTTGAATACCCTGGAATACTATGAGATGCATCCAGAGAAGCAGATGGCATTGATCTTTCTTGATTCACAGAAGGCATTTGACAATGTGAACTGGCAATTCATGTTAGCACAACTAAAAATAATGGAATTTGGTGATAGATTTACTAAGATGATTGAGACAATATATTTTAAACAAACTGCAAAAGTGATTGTAAATGGGGAGATGACTGATAAGATTAACATTCAAAAAGGTACAAGACAAGGATGCCCCATGTCACCATAATTGTCTATAATATATAATATAGACTCTATATTAACTTTGGGGGTATTAAACAGAAACATAAACATTTGACAGGATAGAGATAAAAGGTATGTTAATTAAGAAAGAAGAATATAAGTTGCAGGCATTTGCATTAGTCTTTATCTTAGAAGAACCAGGAGAACCAGGACCCAAGCTAATTAAAAAAATAGAAGAGTATGGTGAAGTAGCAGGTTTGAAAATAAACAGGGAAAAACTAAGATATTAGTGAAAAAGATAGAGAAACAGAAAACAGCTAGCAGAGAAACTAGGTATTCAGATTACTAAGAAAGTAAATATTTGGGGATCCAATTAACAGCAAGATGTGGGACAAGGAAGATAATTATGATAAATTAATACTACAAATTAAGATAGACTTGAAAAAATGCAAACTTCTGCAATTATCCTTAATGGGAAGAATAGCAATAATTAAGATGAAAATATTACCAAGATTATTGTTTCTGTTTCAAATAATTCTGATAAAATTGAAGAAAAAGTTTTTAGGGGATGTTAACAAATTTTAAAATATATTTGGCAGGGGAAAAAAAGCAAGAATTAACCTATTGAGGAATATAAGAATATTAGCTGATTACCTGGCATTGCCCGGGTAATTTTTTATGGGATTGCCATCTTCCTTCCTTCCACCTTCCTTCTTTCCTCCCTTCTTCCTCTTTCCCTCCCTCCTTCCTTGCTCACTTCCTCCTCCATCTCTCCTTCCTTATCTCTTCCCCTGCGTTCCTTCCTTCCCCTCCCTCCCTTCCTTCCTTCCTTCCTTCCTTCCTTCCTTTGTTCCTTCCTCCTCCCTCCCTCGCTCCCTCCTTATCTTCCCCGTGTTTCTTCCTTCCCCCTCATCCATCCTTCCCCCCTCACTTCTCTTGTCCTCTTTTCTTCCTTCCTCCTCCTTCTCTCCCTCCCTCCCTTCTTCCTTCCTGCCTGCCTGCTTTCTTCTTCTCTCCCCTCTGTGTTTCATCATGTTTTTGGGCAATTCCAGGTGGTGGGGGAATGGCAGCAGAGGCATAAAGAGACCGAAAACACTGGAAGGGCACCTTTTTTCTGAGGAATGATGTCCCCTGCATGTTAATCCTGGATTTTATTTTCAATAATCAAAATAAATTGGTATTTATTTTGATTACTGAAACTTACCAGTAGCTCCTGCATTTCCCACTTTCGGCTTATAGTCAAGTCAATTAGTTTTTCCAGTTTTTGTAAGTAAAATTAGGTGCCTCAGCTTATATTCGGGTCGGCTTATACTTGAGTATATACGTGTATACTATGTTCACTGTATTTCACTGATGCACTAATTTAGTTACTCTATCAAAAAAGCAATACAGCTTGTCTGGCATGATCTATTTTTAATAAATTACTTTAGGCTCCTAGAATTATCTTGTTGATTCTAGGTATTCATAAATCCTCCATTTGATTGTCTTTTCCAGGATTTTTCCAGGCATCGATGTCAGGCTGATTGGCCTATAATTTCCTATTTTTCCCTTTTGTAGATCAGGGGTTGGGGGGGTTGGGGGGG
>JANHFR010001450.1:42225-52694 GCA_032468015.1 Mimophis mahfalensis | reverse complement strand
TTTGAGGTAGAGTTTGGAAGGGGGAGAGAAATGCATTGAGTTCATCTAGAATTGGAAAGTTAAAAGTGAAGTAAACAGCAACCATGCACATTAGAATTCAATATAATACAGGCACAAGTGATAGAACAAACAAGCAAGTATCTTAGACTTTAAAAGAGTTGATTTCAAGAAACTTAGAGAGAGCTTAGGAAGGATTTCATAAATGAAAAACTTAAAAAGGAAGATAATTCAACAAACTTGAGAAATTCTGAAAAATGTAATCATAGATGTCCAGTCGAACACAATACTAATGAAAAAGAAAAATAAGAATTCCAAGAAGAAACCAAATGGTTGCACAAAGAACTCTTTGATAAACTGAAAGACAAAAAGGATAAGTATAAAAAGTGGGAATAGGGACATATAACTAAGGCAGAATACCAGCATATAGCCCGAATCTACAAAGATGAAGTTAGGACAGCTAGGACTCAGAATGAACTCAGACTTGCATCATATGTCAAAAATAATTTACAATGTTTCTTTTAATCTCTCTATATAAACTTGGAAGTGTTTGTGCATGTGTATGTGTATGTTCCATATACACTCTTCAACAGCTCGACCAATTCAAACCAAACTTGTTACACAGATAACTTACCCTCTGAGAACAAACACTGTGTAAGACACCCCTAATACCCTTCGGGGGCTCTCTGTGACTTAAAAATAGTGATGATAGTGGCTTCACAGGGTTCTCTCTGACTTGCGAGTTTGCAAGGCTGCACGAGAGACCAATGTCAGGCCTGGGCCCACAGAGCTACTACATGGGCCCATAGAGCTACTAATTGCGATGCTACGTGAGAGACCGGAGTCAGGCCCATAGAGTTACGGGCCCATAGAGCTAAACTTGATTGTGTCTAATAGAGCATGCTGATAAGTAAGTACCCGGGCAAAGCCAGGTCATCGGCTAGTATATAAAAAACAAGAAAAAAGTCAAAGAAACAATCAGTCTACTAATGGAAGAAAATGGCAAAGAGGTGACAGGAGCAAAGAGAAAGCAGAGCTATTTAATTCTTTCTTTGTAATTTGTTTCATGCAAAAAGAAACTATAGCCCAACCAACCAAAAACAGAACTGTAAAAGATAGACTAAGAATTCCAATTAAAGTAAGCAAGAAAATGGTAAGCCAGTGGAACAGCTTATGTTCAGAAGTTGTGGGTATCCCAAGAGTAGAGGCTTTTAAAAAGAGATGGGATGAACTGGTATAGAGCAAGGGTATCAGGCTGGATTTCTTCAAGGGCCAGATCAGCATTATAGTTCTTCTTTGCAGGCCAACCCGGGGGGTGGGGATGGATGCCCCCTGCATCACCCTGCTGGCTAAAAACGGGGTGCACGGGGTCTGCACATGCCCCCCCCCCCGGTGCCTCGTTTTCACCCTCTCTGGCCTCCTGCAGCACTCTGCCAGCCATTTTCTGCAGGAGGCCATGGAGGGTGAAAATGTTTGTTTATTGATGTTAATGTTAATGTTTATTGAACTTGTATACCGCCCTTCTCCCGAGGGACTCAGGGCGGTGAACAATAAAAATAGGTAATACAAATATAAAATAATTAAACAAATGGCTTCAATAAAAATAACAAGATAGTCGTAATAAAAACAAACCACTACCCCCCTCCCTCAGCCCAGGCCGGCCATCCAGAAGAGTCACGTTTTTAAGGCATGCCAGAAAGAGTGGAGATCAGGGGCCGTCCGGAGGTCAGGGGGTAACTGGTTCCAGAGGGTCGGAGCTCACACAGAGAAGGCTCTCCTCCTGGGTGCCATCAGCCGACACTGTCTGGCTGACGGTACCTGGAAGAGACCGACTCTGTGAGCACGAACTGGGTGATGGGGAGCCGACGCTGGCAGAAGGTACTCCCGCAAGTAGATGAGGCACAGGGGTCCATTTTAGCCACCAGAGGCACCGCAGACCAGTCTGACATTTCCAGGCCAGTCCCTAAGGCCAGATTTAAGCACTTTAGGCCCACGGGCCTTGAGTTTGACACCCCTGGTATAGAGTTTCCTGCTTGAGCAGGGATTTGGACTCTGTTATTCTAGTCTCTTACTAGTCTCTTACTATATTTTTTTACTTATTTATTTAATAAGGTTCTCTTTGTTTAGTTTTAAAACCTGCTGAAGGACAGATCATGTTTTAGGTCATATTTATGCAGAACTATTGACAATTCAAACTTAGTATCTAACCCAACCCCAACCCTAGCCCTAAACCTAAGCTAACCAATTAAATTTTCACAACTAAATTTACATCTAAAGGGAGAATCCATTTCTGGATAGCAGAAATATGCTTGTGAGCCCATCATCACTGTAAGCAAACCATATGCGTTCATTAAATCTGAAATTCCAGAAGCAGAGGAGATATAGAAACAATATTTCTGACCAGGAACCCACCTGGACCATTTGAAGTGGTTTCTTCAAATGGTAAGTGAGCAGAGGATGCAAGCCAAGCAAGTGTAGAGAATGCTCAAGTCTCTTGTGACTAGAATATTGAAAGAATCAGGTCTCCTTTTACAAAGAAACCTCATGCGCAGATACATTTCCCAAAGATCAGCTAGATGATCCTACCAACTGCGTTCATCAGTTTAAGCCTTAGGGTCCAATACCACACACAGTTACTGTACTTGTTATTTTCTTCAATCCATCTGCACCGCTCCTTACACCATCCCCTGGGCTTGCCTGAAGTTAATACTTCAGAGAGCAACTGAATCATGTATTATATTCTAATTATGTATTATAACACGGATTCTGAGATACTTTCAAGAAGGTAAATTTAAGCTGCAACTAGGGATAGCATAAGAAAAATTCCACCTAACAGAATTAGTAACACTGCAAATACCAGTCAAGATTCACCAGCACACTTAGTTTCCACCCTGAACTACTTTTTCACTTCTTGTTCCCATTCTTAAATTAAAAATTAGAAACACTTAGGAACTGAGACATGAAGCCTAATTTGGTAAAGCATGAGTGAAGTGGATAGCATATGTGTTGACATTCCATCATATCAACAGCTCTCACCAGAAGAAGATCAAAATCTAAAACATGCAGAAAGAGGGATTTTCCCATAAGCACACTTTCCTATTCTATTTTCAATGAAATGGAATGGAGTGCGGAATGGAATGGAACAGAACAACAGAATTGGAAGGGACCTTTGAGGTCTTCTAGTCCACCCCCTGCTCAGGTAGGAAATCCTTTCAGACAAAGCTTGCATGCCCTTGAGCATCATACAGAGAAAGACTATGAAAAGCCACATTCACGGCCAGATTGATAACCCCACAAAGTTAGTACCGGGAGCTAGGCTTAAAGCTATAGTTCCCATGTCTGGATCTCCTGGAATACTTTTTGGAGACACTGGCTTTTCTGTACAATTAAGTGCACAATGTTTGTGTCAGCAAGATGGCCTATTTTGGGATTTTTGTTATGAAAGAAAATCTCCATCACCAAGTTTTAAGTCACTAGCATATTATACAAGTACTTACCAGTATCTCACCCTTTAGAGGTTGGCAAAATTAGTTGTGCAGGCAAAATAAGAAAAAGCAGAACAAGGGGACAAAACAGTGAAAAAAATAAAATAAATTGAGTAGAGGGGGAAAGGGGAAGCAGAAGCACAAAAATGGTAGGAAAATAAAGGTAAAGTAGAAAAAAACAGTAAAAGAAAAAAAGTTACATGCTATTAATTATAACTGTACAGTGTTAATGTTTCATTACACTCTTTCCAAACAAGAATCAATATATGTTGGTACTGTATATTGTATATTAACCATCATGCAACATTACATTTCCAATCTTGTACTCAAGCCTGACAAATTCTCAAAGGAATGTTATGGTTGCATTATTTATTTTTTCTATTTTTTTTCTTTATAACTAGCATTGTTTTCTGATTATTTCTCAAAGAAACTGGAAATGCACTTTGCAGAAACAGCTTCAGTCTAAATCAGTGCATACAGCAAAAAAACTTCCTGGAGGTACATTTTGTAATTGGATCTGCTTCCATGTCATTTTCTATTTTCAGATGATATAAGGAAAGAGCATTGCCTTCTGCAGTATGCAGTGCTATGCTCACAAGCCTGTTCAATTTTCTGCAACTACATATATTAATGTGCCCAACAGACAGCACTAGGTGTGTAGTCACAATCTGCTGAAAGAGAAATGAATCGGTATCAGACATGAATCAGTACCTGATTTGGAATTGCTCTTTTCTTATTTGCCTGGGTGCTCCTTTGCTGTGCACTGAAAGAAAAGGAACAAAGAGAAAGATTTTTTTTAAAAAAATAAACATGTATATTGTATGTCATTCCCCACCTGCCAAAGCTAGCTTATATATTAGCAATGCTCTAAGCCAACAAGACAGTTACACTCTAAGCCAACAAGAACAGTTACTGTTCAAGTCAAGGGAAGTTAACAAACATGCAAGAAAGTAAGTTCCAGCGCTTGAAGAAAAATGTCACCAATAATTGAGCTAATATAAACCACACAACAGAATATGTCAGTACTAGACTACTATCAAGTCAGAGGAATTGTGAAATATTCCATTTCAAGTTTAAATTAGGGAAAGGAGAAAAAACTAAGGTGAAACCTGTAACTGCTTCAGTGGTGGGATTCAAATTTTTTTTACTACCGGTTCTGTGGGCATGGCTTACTGGGCGTGGTTATGCTGCTGACCAATCAGAGGTGGTATTTGCCAGTGTCGACCAATCAGAGGTTGTTCTCCAAACCAGTCAAAATTATCACTACCGGTTCTCCAGAATCTGTCGGAACTGGCTGAATACCATCTCTGAACTTCTTGCTTGCTGCCAAAGCAGGTGAAAAAAATGGCTTTAAGAAAGAAGAAAGAGGTGCTTAGCCTAGTTCCAAGCTGAATCTTATTGGAGCCCTTACTTTGCAGTGGATAAACAGAAAATCCATGTTAGGATGACAAAGAAGTAAGAAGTACAGCAAGATCAGTACACTGGATTGATGATTTTAGGGGTCTTTTTAAAACTTTTTTTTGGTTTTACATTATTTTGTACTATTACATTTTGTATTACAAAAAGTCTTGCCTTAACATGCCAATGTAAAAAAGCAGTAACTTAAGTAGAGGCACATTTTAAAATGTTTCTAGTTGGTAATCCAGCTGTTTCTTTAATTAAGTATAATCTCAGTCTTAATTCTAACAATAATGCAACAATTGGGCTACTGTGTAACTATTGGACTACTGTAATGTGCCCTACATGGAGCTGCCCTTGAAGAGTATCCAGAAGCTTCACTTGGTGCAAAATGCAGCAGCAGCAGCAGCAGGCAGTTATGTGTGCTCCAGCCTGCAACCTTGCTGTGCAAATTTCATTAGTTTCCAGTTTGCTTCTAGGTCCAAATCAAATATTGATTGTAACCTTTAAAGCCCTATATTGCACAGGACTGGGATATTTGAGAGACTGTCTCTCCTCGCATACATCTATATATCCCATGAGGTCTGCCATAAGCTGCATGTTGTAGGCTCTGGCAGATGGCCATGTTGTTCAGCAGGACCCAGGAAGAAAACCTTTTCTGCAGTAAGCCGGCACTCAAGGCTGCTGCCAATCTCACCTAGTGCTTTCTCTGTGTACCAGGTCCTCTGGGAAGGCAGAGCATATGGACTGGCTGCCAGGATGCATGGCTATTTGTCTCGGGTGGCATATCAGCCAGGGCAATTTGTCCCACAGTGAATCACCAGGGTGCGGTGGCAGGGGAGGAGTGGCGAGGCAAGGAGTGGCGAGAGAGGGACCACCTCATCGGGTCAGCTGGCATGGGTAAAGCCCAGGATGATGTGGGAGGGAGCAGGCAGCTGTGGCCAATTGTCCCATTCTGACTTTAATTTTTATGTATCACGAGAAGTTTTCAAACTCTAAGATACTACAAAAGTCACTAATTGCACAAATAGAACTGGGAACCAACCCAGAAACAGCTTTCGTGCTGCTCCCACTTAGCCTGCATGTCTTATCTAACTTAAAAATGAAATGTGATCACTCTTGTCCCTTTTGGGGAATTCTGATTCACAGTGTGAGAATCCCTACCTTACCCTAAACTCTCCCAAAGAATATTAGCACCTGTATATTAAGGTTTCAAATACCGAATAAATCAATAAAACAAGTTTTCAAATAGCATGCTGAATTATTTTGTCCACATAGTTGCAGATAAATTCAAGGCCCATGCATTCATAACTGGCTGCTCTGAAATAAATGGAGATCTTCAATTCCCAGCCTATTGCATGGTTGTAAACGAATGCCTAATTTCCAGAGATGAACTCTAATAAATAATTGTGTTCTATTTAATAAGCCATGCCTTAAAAAACCCACAGATCAGTCTTATATACAACCCAAGCCACTAAGTTTTGATATTCCATAGAACTTTAAATTAGGAAGACAATTTACAATACTAATTCTTGTGATCTCCAACTTTCAGAAGTAGAAACAGCAACTTAGGCACCATTTTCTTGGGTGAATGTCATTTCAAATTACTAAGTGCCCAATTAACAAACTGTGTAATACAGGTAGTCCTCAACTTACAAGCACAAAATTGACTCAAAATTTTGCCCCGAAAATTTCTGCTGTTAAGTGAGACATTTAAGTGAGCTTTGCCCCATTTTATGACCTTTCTTGCAACAATTGTTCAGTGAGTCACTGCAATTGTATAATTAGTAACAGTTGTTAAGTGAATCTGGCTTCCCCATTAACTTTGCTGGTCAGAAGGTTGCAAAAGGTAATCACATGACCTGGGACAGTACAACTGCAAAAGTATGAGTCAGTTGCTAAGCATCTGAATTTTGATCACGTGAATTTGGGGCTACTACAATGGCCGTAAGTGTGAAAAATGATAAGTCACTTTTTGCAGTGCTGTTATAACTGTGGTCACTAAATGAACTGTTGTAAGTTGAGGACTATCTGTACTTCAGACAGTAGAAGCACTTCCCTCTTTTATGCTGCATAGAATTTTAATTGCAGCCTTCGACTAGTGATCGTGGATTTGTGTCATACAATCCCTTAGTATAAATTTGCATTTAAATTTGAGCCTGTTTTTTTGTTTATAATACCAGAAGTCTCAATAAATGAGAGATAAAAGGTAAATAAAATATTGAGAAAGTGAGAGAGCCAAACAGCCATTAAGAACCAAAAGGTTCTGCTTTCTTTCTGTTGGAGTATTTTGAAGGCAGCATTTATATGGCTGGCAACAGGAAAGCTTAATATCTCAAAATTCACAAAATGAAAGCTAGTTCTGTGTCCCCCTCAGATTTAGCAGAAGAAAAGTTCTCTCATCTGTATTGAAATATAAAAATGCAAGCAATAGAAGGAATTGCTCCAATTCACCAGAAGAAATCCATGATTATTTTTTTTTTTTTTCTAATCTGCAGCACAAACAAGTCCTTCCAAGAAAGGTTCTTTTCATCGTTAGACATGATGTGCGTGGCAGATAACTAGCAGTGTTTGTGTTTGGAGGGAAGATTTGTAAGAAGTCATTTCTACTGTTCAATTCCAAACTTCATTCCAGTGCAAGTCCAAATGCAAGAAACTTTCAGCAAGTGTTCCAAAAGATTACACAATTTGGATTCTTGCCATAATAGAGAAAAACTCTCACAGGCAGATACGCACCCAGCCACTATGTGCTGTTCAGTGTAACAGCTGGGGAATTTTGGATAGTTTCAAAGGCATCCAGAAATAAAAGTAAGACGGTTCAAAGAAAAAACAAGACAGATTAAAGGGGGAAAAAAAGAACGCTGTATTAAGTGGGAAAGAAGAGATATATGAATGCACACAATGCTATAAAGAAACTAACTCTCAGCCATTTGATACATTGATGGCATAAGTCTCACTATAAAAGTTCTTAGGATCATATCATAGTATTAAAAAACATATCAAAGGGATTCAGGTTTTTCTTTTATGGTAATCATTGATTTAAAAAGTAGCAAGCTTTTGCCTTTATTAAGAAAACTTCCACTCCTGTGCTAAAAGATGGATATTTTAATAAAGAGGGAAAAAATATATTAATACAGTATATTTTACAATTTGCAAAAAGGTAAAAGTAAATTTTGTTAAAGAACGTAAACTTGCTATAGGTAGCTCAATAAGCCATTTGACATAGTAAACCACAGCTTCTTGGTAAGAGAGAAAAATGTGGGACAGACAACACCACCACCAGAAAGATTCATGAATGGATGACAAATCCCATTCAATGTGTAGTCCTCAATGAAACTACATCTACCTGGAGGGAAGCATGCAAAGGTTCTGTCTTAGGCCCAGGACTCTCCAACATCTTCATAAATTATTTTAGTTGAGGGAATAGAAGGGGAATTTATCAAATTTTCAGACAACACACAGCTGGTGGGAATAACTAACACTTTAGTAGACAGGCTCAAAACAATCTTCACAGACTTGAATACTGGGCCCTAATTCAAGGTGCTGGTTGTTACCTATAAAGCCTTTCATGGCTTGGGACCAGGTTACCTGAGGGACCATCTTTTGCTGGTCACATCTACCCGACCTATCAGAGCGGGGAGGCAGGGAATGCTGCAGGTCTCATCCCCGAGGGCAATACACCTGGTGGGACCCAGAAGAAGGGCCTTCTACGGGGTGGCTCCCTGTCTCTGGAACATCAGAATGTCCCCCACTCTAATACTCTTCTGGAAGGTACTGAAGACCTGGTTCTATCAGTGGGCCTGGGGAACCCAGAGCAAGATGGAGCCCATTAAACGGCTCATGTGATCTGCTGTCATCGGGGTGGGGGGTGATTATATTATATTTATTAATTTATTTAATTTTTAAAATTAGTTTTACTGTTTTAAATGACGTTTTATATTCTGTAAGCTGCCTTGAGTTGCCATGGGCCAGCAACATAAATTCAACAAATAAACAAATAAATAAATATCCAACAAAAAGCAATTTAATGGTAAGAAATGTACATTTAGGCAAGAAAAAGGAAATGCATAGAATAGGTGGCACAACAGCAGTAAACTGTGAGAGGGATCCAAAAGTCCTGGTGGAATAGCAGTGTGTTGCAGCTGCCGAAAAGGGGATAGGTGGAAAAACGCCAAGAAAACATCAAAGAGTTTGGCATTTTTCCACCTCAGGGGAGCCTTTTTCTGGCTCAGGGGATAGTGCGCACTATCTCCTCCCCCCTGTGTGTGCATGCTCTATCCCGAGCCGGAAAAACACCCCGTCAATGAGCTGAGTTCAAAACACTGAACCAGGTTCAGCATGTGCATGCTGGGGAGAGGGGGGATAGCGCACACATGGGGTCACCTGTGTGGGAGTGGGGGAATTTGGGGTGTGTGTGTTGTGAGAGCTCGCGTGCCATAGGTTCGCCATCACTATTCTAGAATCTCAACTTCTTTTTGGTATCATGATGACTAGAAATGGACTCAGTGTGGTCTTACTAATGCAGTATAAACGATACTCTCACTTTAATCTTTCTGAACGCATTACAGGTGGTCCTCAATGTACAAACACAACAGAGCCTAATATTTATGTTGCTAAGTGAGATAGTTCTTGCCACATTTTATGGCATTTCTTATCGCAGTTGTTAAGCGAATCACTGCAACTGTTAAAAACAAGGTTAAGTATACCTAGTTTCTCCACTGACTTTGCTTGCCAGAAGGTTATAAATGATAACATGATTCTAGGACACTGCAACTATCATAAATATGAACCAATTGCCAAGCATTCAAATTTTGATCACATGATTATGAAGTTGCTGTGATGGTTGTGTGAAAAATGGTCATAAGTCACTTTTTTCAGTGCTGTTGTAACTTCAAACGGTAATTAAGGAATGGTTATAAGTCAGGAACTAACTATAATATCAGTGATTTCTCCCCTGTATATTTTTTTCTCAAAGCCTGACCATCAGATATGATAAAACGTCTTTTTTTAAAGCTACAAGTTTTAATCAGAACCAGATTGATAGAATTAGAATATTTTTCAAGTTGTAAGGTATAAGTAGTTATCGTTTAGTGACTGCTTCATGTAGCAACTATTTGCAGTTAGGACATTTATGAAATAGTAACTTTGCAACCAATTCTCACATTTATGACCTTCAGAGGTCTGTAAAACAAAAGAAAAATAAAACCATAAACACAGTTGCAGTTTCACTTAGCGACCACTTAGCTTAAGAATCAAGTTGTCAGTTCCAATTGTAATTGCTAAATAAGGTCTAGCTGTATTATTAGATTATTGTAATCTACCTCTCACTTTAAAGCCACCAATACTTTAACTATAGAGAGGAAGAGGCTTCCCTTTCACATTCATTCAAATATCCCAACTATTATTCTTGAATTTGTAATTTCAAGGCTCACAGTGAAGCTGGGAATTTCAAATTCAAGAATAATAGTTACTTATTTATTTTATTTATTCATTCACTAGCCAATAACCCAGCCTTGCCCGGGTATTTTTGGCCTCCTGTGACATGCTGCAAGCAGGGAATGCTGCAGCCTACAATTCCCAGCATTCTTT
>JANHFR010001450.1:23500-37914 GCA_032468015.1 Mimophis mahfalensis | reverse complement strand
TGGAGTGAGTCTCCATCCCACACCATCACCCTTACCTTCTCAGGCCAGGCGAGGAGTGATGGGGAAGGGAGGGCAGGGGAGGGCAGGGGCCAGTCAGTGGTGGGATCAACCGACAGGGAGCCGCAGCAGAGGGCCGAAAGAGCCGCATGTGGCTTCAGAGCCACAGTTTGCAGACCCCTGGTCTAGAGCAGGGGTGTCAAACTCATGGCATCACATACTGCAACTTTTTCCCCCTTCACTAAATTGATGATGGGCATGACCAGCGTGTGATGCATCTGGCCCAAGGGTCGTGATTTTGACACCCCTAGTCTAGAGCATAATCAGCCAATTTATGGCACATGGGTTACAAGCACAAATATAAACAGAAAAGAACAGAAAGGATTCAAGGTTTCTGATTATGTCAGACGCATATTTTTAAGTATTGCTTCACTGAACAGCTGCGCTAGCATCAGCTTTTGATCTCAAAAGACTAGACTCAAACTTCCTTCAAGCACTGTGCTCTGTACAGAACAGCAGCATCTCACACTTAAGGCTTGACTTGTGATTGGCTGCCAATGTCTGAAAGCCTTTTTCTAGCAGGCATCTAGGACATAATAGTGTGGGGGAGAAAGAAGGGCATTGGTGATGATTGCCACTTTTAATAGAATTATTGACTTTCCGCTTCTGGAATAGATAATTATCATCATCGATGAAGCATGAAATTGAGATATTATTTGTCTGACTGAATAAAAAGACACACGACTCAAATAACTTAACTGCTTTTTCATATCTACATGTATTCTCCAGCCACGTCAATGAAAATATCTGTGTAACATGTAAGTTTTCTATATGCAACTAAATGGTTTGAACTAAGAAAAATTCCAATATAGTATATAGGTGCTATGGCTGTATCAGTAAAGAAGAAACCTCTTTCAGAAATCAGCACTGCATTTCAGTGTTCACAGTTTGCCCAGAACACAGTCCAACGATGATTTTTGGCCATTTAGGTCGAAAGAAATGCCACTTAAAAAATGGAACTAGTAACCAATCCCTCTTTGCAGTAGCAATTACACGTAGTCCTATTTTATCATTCTTATAATCTCTTCCTCTGTCATTTTACCAGTACCTGTTTTCAGATTAGTAAATTATTTCTATACTCACATAAAATGTTCTATGCGCTACTTTTGGGGGAAGACGTCTGTAATAAGTCCTATGATACCTCACCTTATCACCAGCTGGACAACTACTATTGTAAAAGCCCTGCTTGGCATGGGTCCAGCTTACTCGAGGAACCATCTTACCCCTGGAACTGGCCTACCCCACCTGCACCGGCAGAGAGGCCTGCTGCAGGCCCCATCAGTCAAGGTATTCCAGCTGGTGGGATTCAGAAAAAGGACTTCTCTGTCATGGCTCCTGCCCTTTGGAACGTCTTATCCCCTGAGATGAGATTGGCTCCCACCCTTCTGACCTTCTGCATGAGCTTGAAGACCTGGCTCTGTCAGATTGCTTGGGGCACCGCTGGAGGAGAATCACACTGGAGGAAGTTAACGAATTAAGAGGCAATCCATGTATTCTGCTCCCCCACCCCCCATCTTTTAACTATAATTATAATTATAATTATGATTTTATTTTATTGTTATTTCAATGCCATTGTTTTACGATTATTTGTTAGGATTTTAATGTTTTAATGCTGTACGCTTCCCAGAGTTGTTTCAATACCAGATAGGCAGTAAATAAATTTAACAGACAGACAGACAGACAGACAAGACAGACAATGAGGGATCCTGTTGCATTTGAGTAAATGGGACTTGAAGGACCTTGGACAGCAAGTGCTGGCTTCTTCACAGTGTATCAACAAAAGCTCAATACCTCAGTTAGAAACAGATTTAATCTATCACATGTAGCACTGCAAAATCAGGCAATGTAAACTACTCTTCGCAGAGTGTTCTTCAGTACTTTGCTAATTATAAAAAAATATCAAGAAGATATACAGACAATGAGATCCTGAAATCTTGGTTTGGACAGCCTGCTTTTGAATTCAAAAATATAATCGTAGAGAAGTCAGTTTCCTGAAAAATTGGGTTTTAAATATATGGCCAAGCCAATTATACTGGAATGATGGAATTCCTATTTGAAGGAGACTTTCAGATCACAGACAGAGCATTACTTCAGCCAATGTAGCTAAGGTTAAATTGCTAAAACAACTTTAGCTTTATTTGCCCCGTTGCTATGAAAAAAATTCATAGACAGTGGTTGAAAAGGCAGATCAAGAAGGCATGCACTTAACAGAAAGCCAGGAACCAAGAAGAAATCTGCTCACTAGTTGGAACAACCTCCAGACAGCTCACAAATGCTTCTGTTTGAGATCAAAGGATTAAAAACAAGAGAAAGCTAGGGCTAAATGAAATGTGATACCAAGATTGTTGTCTGGACCACATTAAGCCGTATTTAAGCATTTTATAAAAATATAGGAAACAGGACAATCTCAACTTTAGCCAATCAAGGTTTTAGAAGAAGCTTGCAGCAATTCCTGGAGGTTGTATTTGGCAAGTTGGGAAAAATAGAATAGAGTTTTAGGTTTTCCCAACTCAGTCAAGTAAGAGCTACAATAGCTAGGTTCAATACCTTACTGGTACACTGCCTAACTGTATTGATTAATTCCTGAATAACCAAGTCGACACACTTCAAACAAGGCTCTTTCAGCTTCACCACCTGCTTTTTCACAATGGCTTCAAATGCCAAGTCTGGTGTGAACAGTCCCGTCCTATATCAACACAGGGAGGATAGAAGAGCATAGACATAGCAGAGAAAAAACAAATGGGGAGGGGGAAAAAAGAGATTTAAAGATGGGCAACATTCCAGAACACAATACCCACCCACAGCAAGACAGCTTTTCTGCTGCAACAAGCCTCTCCTTTTGCTAGTAATGTTAGTTAAATAATATAGGGATGGAACAAGAACTTCAGAAAACCAAGATTATAGAAAGGTAAGAACTGTTATATTTGTTGTTGAAAGGTATTTTGCAAACTTGTAATATGCTTGTTCCTAATGCTTTTATAATATCTTTGAATATAAAAAGGAAATGCCAACATTATATATTTTAGGAGAAAAAAATTCCCTTTCCTAACAAGCTATTAGAGAATTAAAATGTGGAAGTGTGAAAAACAGCTAGCTATACAATAGATCATAATGGATACTTTCGTTGGGTCAGGGAAAAAACTGTTCTTGAAGCAATGAATTTTGCTTGCTGTTGCCCCCAAAGCAGCTAGGAATAACAGGAAATAGTAACTTACCTTTCTTGTGTAATAGCAAGAATCACCTAACCTATACATCCCAACTATAGCTTATTCTTTAAAAAAATCATTCCAGAGTAGCAATCTATAAATACAAACCAATATAATCTCAAAATCAACATACTTTTCTGTCAGTTACATCTTCATCTGCAGTATAGTATAAACAAAATAAAAAATTGCTAGAGGGGAGGGAATCACCACTGAAGTGCTGTGCCATTTCCCTTGCCCTCCTGTTATTAGCAGAAATTAAAAAACTTCTCAGTAAATTTACAATCTGATGTCCTAAGCTTTTTTCATCCTCCTCTCTAGTTGAAATGGATTAACAGGAAGACATGGTAGTTTAGGCTTATGAATCTCTAGTCATGCCAATATATGATAATCATAATCATCAGTTTGGTTTAGTAGTTTAAAGCACCAGGCCAGTGGCCAAGCAGAACATTGTTCTAGTCCTGCCTTAGGTAGGAAAGCTACCTATGTAACTTTGGGCCAGTCACTCTCTCGCTCTCTCAGCCTAATAATGTTGTTCACTGGTTTGGATTATTTATAAAAATAATAAAAGTGGGATAAAAATAAATGATGTTTCAGCACAACATTGATCGCAAGATAACAGAAAACATTTTCAATACCAAGCGGCTTCCAAAACTATCACTTGTTTTGGATGCCCCAGATGAGTATCATTATATACATTTTATGCCATACACATTCAATTCAGCCTGAATACTTGCCTTATACCATGGATGTTTTTGATTGCATAGCTGATTTCACGTCGTAAATCTTTCTCATCAAACTCCATCTAAAAGAAAAATGCTCATGTTTATTCCTATTTTCCCTTCCCTTTTCCAAAAGACTTTTTTTCCATGTTCAGACCTTTTCCAAAAATCACCGGATTTATGTGAAGTCATGATTGACAGCCATTTTATAGTGCAAACCTATGTCAAAATACAAGACCTGAGGATATAATAAGCAAGAGCAAAGTGTTCACCATAATAATCAATGGAAGGAGAGCATCCAGAAATTGCTAGCTCCTCTCATCCAATCTCAGGGATAAATTCTGTTCCATCTAGTGGGAGGAGGGCCACTGAATTTCACCATACATTTTAGCATCTATATACCCTACTCTTTAGTCAATATTCAAGTCATAGAAACAATGATGCTGTCTATTAATAATTACTCTTAAGATTTCCTGGCATAGGATGGAGAATCCATATTATGACATGGCACTTGAAAGCTGGACAGCCCAAGTGTAAGGAAGCATATTATGCATCTGTTCTTCAAAACAGAGTTTGGAAATTTATCTGGATCCATAGAGAAGATCTTCAACATATAGTTGAATGCTTTAATTACTAGATGACTTCATGTTATTACTTCAAACTGGTGTCAAGTTATCCACTCCCAAGATGAAGTTCAAAAAAATGGTCTGTGTCTGTTTTAAAAAAGGAATATTTACATATCCCAACAATTCCACACCATAGCTGACTAATAAGCTAAGGACAGTAGTAAGAGCCCAAGCAATCTCAAAATACAACAGAATGACATTGGTTTGAATCCAAGGCAAACCATTCAACATCACAGTAGTCCAACTCTATGCCCAGCCACTGATCCTGAAGAGGCTGAAGTTGACCAGTTTTATGAAGACCTACAACAAATCTTCAAGAACATCAAACAATAAGTCTTTTTCATCATAGGGGAATTGGAATGCTAAGGTAGGAAGTCAATGGGTGATGGAATAACAGGCAAATTTGGCCTTGGAGTACTAAATGAAGCAGGCAAAGACTAATAAAATTTTGTCAAGAGAACACGCTGGTCATAGCAAATACTCTTTTCCAACAACCCAAGAGGCGACTCTACATGAGTATCACCAGATGGTCAATATCATTTTGGTATTGACCATCACCAGATGGTCAATACCAAAATGATATTATGTGCATTCCAGCCAAAGATGGAGTGCCTGAAGAACTATGGGTGGATGTTCATAACATTGTGCAAGAGACAACTGAAACCATCCCAAAGACAAAGAAGTGCAAGAAAGCAAAGTGGTTGTCTATTTATAAATAGCTGAGGAAAGAAGGAAAGGGAAAGGCGAGGGATAAAGGGAAAGATATATCCATCTGAATGCACATTTCAGGGAGTAGCAAGGAGAGATAAAATAGACTTCTTAAATGAACAATGCAAAGAAATACAGGACAGCAATGTAATGGGAAAGACAAGTGAGCACTTCCAGAAAAATTGGAGATCTCAAGGAAAAATTTTGGACAAAGATGGGGACAATAAAGGACAAAAATGGTAGGGACCTAACAGAAGTAGAAGAGATTAAAAGGAGGTGGCAAGAATACACTGGAAAAACTATACAAGAAAATCGCCCCTGATAACCACTTCAAACCAGACATCCTGGAGTGCAAAATCAAGTGGATTTAGAAAGCATTATCCCAAATAATTTCAACATTAGAATGTTGTAACCTTCTTATTGGTAGATATTGCAAGACTACCTTTTAGAATCACTAATATTTCTGTGATGAAAAATGTTCGGCAAACTCTCACTTTTCCATGTCAGATGATAAACAAAGGGTAAGCAATGAAATCATGAACTGAGTTAGAAATATTCTTAAAAACTAATTTAATCCACATGTTATCCACAGGAACATCATCCTAGCCTACTAAAATGTTTCATAGTATCACTCTCAGCTATAACTAGTTAATAGAGTGTCTTGCCCTTTGGAATCACCCAGCCAGCATAAATGAGCCTTTGCTTATGTTAAGTGTAAAAATATTGGACAAGCCTGTAAGACATTGGATTTACCATAAAAGTTCCTTTTCAATAGTGGATATAGAGCAGTGATGGCGAACCTTTTCGGCACCAAGTGCCCAAACCGGAACGCACATGCATGGAGTTCTGGAGTGCCAGAAAACCAAAAACCAGCTGGTCAGTGCGCGCATGCCTGTTTTTGGGGCGTTTGAGGGGCTGTTTTCCAGCCATTTTTTGAGCCAAAAACAGCCTGGAAAATGGCCTGAAAAAGGCCCTAAAACAGCCCAAAAATATCCAAGTGTTTTGGGGGGAGGTTTTGGCTGATATTCGGGCCATTTTCCAGTGCTCCGGCACCCATGAAGACCAGCTGGCCAGCACGCATGAAAGAGCAGCTGGCAACAGTACACATGCCAAATGAGAGGGCTCCGTGTGCCACCTCTGGCACGCGTGCCATAGGTTTGCCATCACAGATATAGAGCCTCCTGAAATTAGATTGCTTCTGTCATTTTCTCTAGCAGGCAGACAGAAAAAGAGTAACAATCCCTAAAGTGTGAGGTAAGAAAGATCCTTTCTATTTATGAGAGCAAAAAGCAGCAGGAATTCCAAAAACAATGTCTGAGAAAAAATAACAAGGGTAGAATGAAATGCAGTATCAATATTTTATGAGGGCCAGGATATTCTGTTTATGGTAGAAGAGGAATCTTCAGGCAAATTCAATGATCCATTTTCCTATATGAGAGGATATCCTAGTAGTACTTGTCAAAATGGGCAGCAATAAATTAAACAAATGCATACATACATACTTACATGCATACATGCATACATACATACATACAGACAGACAGATAGACACACACACACATACTGCATGTGACATGAAAAAGACCCCCAGGAAAGCACATGTATTTCAAAAACTTTCTTTTTCCAAGACACAGAAAACCCATCTAGGAGCTTTATACTGTATTTAAATATTACCGTACATATATTTGTACTAAGCCTAGACTTCTCTGGATAAAGTGTGGCTTAGGTTGGATATGCTCAGAACAATGTAGCCTCTTTGTAAAACTAGGATTAGGACTTTTAGTAGAATATCCTTCCAGCAGGCCATCTTGAGACATAGTGTTTTCACTGCTACGTTATTAAGATGCATCTAGTGCTATGTTTTCTATGTTTATTACTAATATTATAACTTATAATCCATTCTACAAAGAATGGAGATCCCCGTAGCAGCCAAGTAAAACTATGTGCATCCCCAAGGGAACTTAGTGTAGGTGTAAAAAAATCTTGATAATGTAGAAATGAAAGACTGTATCTAAAGGTAGCCTGCTGGGAGGATATTCTGTTAAATAGAAAAGTATTAATCCTAGTTTTACAAAGAAGATGCGTTGTTCTGAACGTATCCATCCTATCCCAAACTTTATCCAAGAACAAAATGACAGCTGAAGCAACATTATTCCAAACGGCTTTTGAAAGCTAAACAGTCTGATGGCTGAAAGGATGGCTGTTTTTAATTGTAATCTTCTGTAGTGTTTTTAACTAGACTTCAGATTCTAGTAATATTATAGACAGATCAAAACTGGAAATTCTTAAATCAGCCAAAATTAGATATATCTAAGAATTTCTCTTTATACTACCACTTTAAAGCATTATAAATAGAACTCTCTGTTAATATATATATATAAAACAGAAGTGACCTGGTGAAGCATGTGTGTGTGTATGTGCTCTATACGCTCCTACCCAGAGCAACCAATCTCACCCAAACTTGGTACATACATACCTTGGAGTTGCGAGATCAGCATTGGGGGGTCAAGAAAGCCTTTGAGGGGTCTTTCCCCCCCCAAAGAAGTGTACCAAAGTGGATATTTCACTGCCCCATGGACATTTCCGCTGCACATGTGCAGAGGGTTACCAGGCAAGGCATGCAAATTGGAGGCTCTCCAGCCAAAAGAGGCAGGGCATGCAAATTGGGCAAAGAATGCTGGGAATTATAGGCTGTAGCATTGTCATAAATACCCAGACAAAGCCGGGTTATCGGCTAGTAATAGATATATAGTATAGACTGGTTAAATGGATCTGAATTTCCTAATACATAAGGTATTTCTAAGAATATTTATCTTCCACTCATGTACCTCTTAATATGGACAAATGCCTCCACATCATACTCAGACTTTAACAGAAAGACAAACGTACATGTTATGTTTACATTCTTACTGCCAGGATGTTTCCAAAACATTTCCAACATGCACAGAAAAACACTGGACTTATTATCAAGGTTAGCTAAAACCAAGCAGCATGACATCCATAAATTCAATCTTGGTGAACAACATATTTGAAAATAATATATACATTCCTCTATGGAGAATAGTTTTAGCACTTTACCTTGACTAACTCAAAGGGGAATCTCTCATGAAAAATGCGATTTATTCGGGCTCCACCTGAGAGTTCTAGTGTATCCACTTGGTCTCCTGACCCCTCAATTCTCTTCTCAAAATCAACTGCAAACTGTTGGACCATTCTGCGGAAAGATAAATGAGGTAATGATCATTTTTTTCAAGATATGGTAAAATCGTGAAAATCTCACTAAGGCACAGGTATCAAACTTGCCACATCACGGTGCTGTCATGTGATGTATCACAACGTTTTTTCCCCTTTGTGGAGTTAGGGTGGGCATGGCCTGCACATGACACATCCAGCCTGCCGGTCGCCAGTTTGACACCCCTGCACTAAGCAATTAAGAATGTTCAGAGATGCTTTTAGGTATTAAATCAACTTCTGTTGGGACCTTTCTATGAAAAATGTTAAGTTACTGCCAGAAAGATAAAAAAACGTATCTCTAGTTAGTGGCAAATTTATCTTAATCTTAAGATAAAACTCTAATTTTTTAAAGTCACTATCAAAAGCCAACTTTCTATGACACTTGCTGAAAACTAATAGAACTTTATTTTGGTTGTTGACCATTAAAAAATACAATCACACCCACACCCACAAAAACACACATACTTTTTTTTTCTTAATGAAATGGCTATAGTTTAACCTGAGAGAGTTACATGCTATCCCGCGCTGAAAAAACGCCGAACTGTTTGATGTTTTTTTGGCATTTTTCCAGTTCAGGGGATAGAGTGCACACGCATGGTGGGGGAGAGGCGATAGCGCGCCCTACCCCACACCCATGCGTGGGCATGCTATCCTGCGCCGGAAAAATGCTGAACTGTTCGATTTTGGGGGGGTGTTTTTTCAGTTCAGGGGATATAGCATGTGGTATCCCCTCCCCCCGTGCATGCACGTGCTCTCCTGAGTTTAAAACATTGAACCAGGTCAGTTTGGTGTTTGTGCGCGCATGCTGGGGGGAGGTGGCAGTCCCAAGTGCATGTGTGTGGGTGGTTGCTCGTGCATGCACGGGGCACGCGCATGTGCGGAGCACAGAAAACCACACACAACAGCACGCACATTCATTTTCAGCACAGGAGCCAAAAGAGGTTCACCATCACTGGTATGTTCTTTTATTTTGTTGCATATATCCATGTATATGCATGTACATGTACACACACACCATTATACACCAATGTATAAAAACCACAATGAAATAACAATGAAAATACAGATTATAACTAAGACTAAAAGGTTGTTAATTGATATTTGTTATTTTATACTAGAATTTTTAATTGTATATTTACTGAGTTTTTTATTTGTTCTGGTCTCTGCTCTATGACTGTAATAAATTGAATTGATTGATTGACTAAAAGACAGGAGGAAAGGAGCAGAATGTATGTGGGGAGAGATGGAAGCTGCTATTAGTCGATCAACCACCTCCAGTGTGGTATTCTCCCATTAGGACTGCAAGACAACTGCCAGAGCCAAGTTTTCAGACTCCTGTGGAAGGTAAAAAGGGTAGGAATAAATCTCACCTCAAGGGGCAAGATGTTCCAAAGGGCCAGGGCCAGGGCCATGGCAGAGAAGTTCAAATCTCACCAGGCTCAAGGTTGACTCAGCCTTCCATACTTCCGAGGTGGGTAAATTGAGGATCCAGATTGTTGGGGGCAATAAGCTGACTTTGTAAAATGCCGCTAATAAGCAGGCACATACAAGGAATGAAGGCTATTGCCAAGCACATTGACTTGTGCTTAAAAATTGTAAGCCGCCCCGAGTCTCTGGAGAATGGCGGCATATAAATTGGATTTTTTTTTTTAAAAAAAAAGCTTTTTTTCCTGGATCCTGGCAGCTGGAATTCCTTGACAGATAGCATCCCCAGCATGTCCCCAACCCAGCATGAGTGGAGGCTGAAATGGTTCCTCATATAAGGTGGACCGATGCTATGCAGGCTTTATAGGTAATAACCAACGACTTGAATTGCTTTCAGAAGCAACCCGGCAGTCAGTGCCCCTGACAGAACAGTGGTCTAACATGGACCCTTCTAGGCAGTGATGGCGAATCTTTTAGAGACCGAGTGCCCAAACTGCAACCCAATCCCCACTTATTTATCACAATGTGCCAACATGGCAATTTAACCTGAATACTGAGGTTTTACTACCTAAAATAATGATAGCAAGCCAACGACGAAGCAGCGTCGCACTGTGCCTCCACATTGTAATGGACTCCAGGAGGAGGGGAAGCGTGGTAAATTTCACTGTGCTACGTAAGACACTGCAAGAGCAGCAGGCAGGCCATGGAGGCAGCAACAGCACACTTCTGGTAGTGATGCTGCCTATCCCACATTTTTCTAGCTTACCAAGAAGTAGGTTGTGGTCTACTTTGTCAAATACCTTACCAAAGTCTAAGTAATGTATGTCCACAGCATTTTGCTGGTTTACTAATTTAGTCACTTTCTCGAGGAATGAAATAAGATGAATTTGGCATGATCTAGTTTAACAAACCCAAACCCTTTTAGATATAACTTTCTTTGTTTCTAGATGTTCACAGATCTGTTTTTTCATTATCTTTTCCAGTGTCTTCCAAGGTATTGATTCTGTAGTTTCCAGGATCTGGTCCCCCCTCCCCCACTTTTTTTAAGATGGGAACCAAATCAGCTCTTTTCCAATCCTTAGGTAATTCCCTGGTGTTTCAAAATTTTTGAAAGATATTTTAATGGTTCTGAGATAAAATCTGCCAGCTCCTTCAGAACTCTGGGATGTAATCCATCAGGTCCCAGTGGTTTACATTTGTCAAGATCAGCTGGTGTTCTCTAACCATTTTCTTGCTTATTTTAATTTTTATTTCTAGTCTGTCTTTCACAGTTAAATTTTGGGTAAGTTGGGCTACAGCTTCTTTTTGCATGAAGACTGATGCGAAGAATGAGTTAAGCAATTCTGCTTTCTCTCTGTTGCTGTTACTTCCTTGCCATCTTCCCTCTTAGGTGGACCTACTGTTTCCTTGACTTTTTTCTTGTTATTTAAATGTTGAAAGAAACTTTTATTATCTTTGACTTTTGTTGCATGTCTTTGCTCATTCTGAGCCTCTGCTTTCATGACTTCATCTTTGAAGATTCAGGCTATCTACTGATAGTCTGCCTTATGAGTCCCTCTTTCCATTTTTTGTACTTGTCCTTTTTGTCTTTCAGTTTTTCAGAGATCTTTGTGCAACCATGTTGGTTTCTTCTTGGATTTTTTTGTTTTTCTTTTTCAGTGGTATTGTGCTGGACTGGGCTTTTATGATCATATTTTTCAGTTTCTCACACTTCGTGAGTTGTTTTCCCATTTAGGATTTTCATCCATGGAATTTTTCTTAGACTCTGAGTTTACTAAAATCAGCTCTTTTAAAGTTTAAGACATTGGCTGGATTATGTTCCATTGATTATGTTTACATTATATTGAATTCCAATATGACATGGTCATCTCGCTCAAAGTTCTGGCAACTTCAACTCCTGCTAACACTTCTCAAATTTCTAATATCTAAAATCTTTTAAACTTTTAAATTTGCATTGAAACATCTGAGGAAAAAAATTAAAAGACTAGAGGAAAAATCAAAAGGTCTAGAAACAAAGATAGCCACACTAAAAATGAAACAGCAAAAGAAGAAACCCTAATCAAAGAAAGGATATTGTAGGAGCTTACTAAAATAATTTAATCCACTAATATTATTCCTTTCTTTTCTTCCACGTGGGGACAAATGACACCAAAAAGATCCTGAATACAGTATCAAGAGACTATGAACAGCTAGGCATGAAATCCAAAGAAATGTATGCCCAGGTGCTGTTCTCTTCTATATTCCTAACAAAAGGTAGGTACCTAATGAGGGAGCACAGGATTTTTCAAGTCAACTATTGGCTCAAGGAATGGTGTCGTCATGGAAATTTGGATTCTTAGACCATGGATTACAGTACCTATATGAGGGGCTTCTGGGCAGGGGATGAGCTAACACCTCACAAGAATCAGGAAGAGTATCTTTGGAAACCACCTGGCTTGCCTTATCAGTAGGGCTTTAAACTAAAACTGGAGGGGAGGGAAACAAATTTTAAAAGCTAATTCCAAGCACAAAGTTCAGGTTGATAAACCAAAGAGTAAGGCAGAAACTCTGACACAAAAGAGAAGTAGAAAACAAATACAGGGCTAATCAAAAGGGATTCAGATGCCTACACACTAATGGTCAAAGTATGAAGAACAAACAGGGTAAACTTGAAATCCTAGTGAATCAAGGCAGACAAGATATCATTGCCATTACCAAAACTTGGTGGAATGAAACCCATGACTGGAATGTACAGCTAGAAGGATTTAAACTGTTCAAAAGGAGCAGACATAATAAAAGATGTGGAGGAGATGCACTATATATAAGAAGTATATACATTTCTATAGAAACATAACAGATCAATGGCAAAAGCCTTCTTGAATGCATATGGGTTAATATAAAAGGAAAAAGGAATGACATTGCTGTAGCGTCTATTACAAACCACCCGACCAAACAGAGGAAAGAGATGAACTATTTGCTTAGCTACAGCGTGCAGGATGGACACAACAATAGTAACAGGGGACTTTAACTTCCCTGACATACACCGAAAAACAAACTCAGCACCTAATGGAAGATCAAACAGGTTTCTGATGAACCTAGCAGATAATTTTGTCTCCCAAAAGGTAAAAAAGGGAACTGGAGAGTCAGACATAATACTAATATACGTATTATTGCCCCTAGTTGAATATTGATAAACGTATTACAACATTAGTTTCCTACCCCTTACAAAAGACACCCCATTTTTTAAAAAAACCTTCTAATTCTATTTGCAAATTATTAACCTGTCATCTACCATGTTTCCCTGAAAATACGACCTATCCCAAAAATAAGGCCAAGCCTGATTTTTGGGGTGGACCTAAATATATGCCGCCCCCACCAAAAAATAAGCCCTAGTGAAGGGGTGGGCATGGCCAGCGCAGGAGGCAGCCCTTCCCTTTCCTGGTCATTTCAAGGCTGCTGGCCTCTTAACCACAGCCCGCTGATCACCTGATCAAGCAAGGGCCGGGAATTCTGTCTCTTCAGATGGCTGGAGATATTTCCAGCACACTCTTGCTAACCGCAGGCCTGCCCACAGCGCTCAGCAACCTTGCAGCCAAGGGCCCCTCTGTTCCGCAGCTCACCTTGTGGCTATGGAGCAAGCAGCAACCACAGTTTATGCGAGGTAAGTTTATGAGAAGGCAGCTTGTGGTGCACGTATTGCACACGTAAACGACAGCTTGTGATGAAGCTCGTGGCAGTGCTGCTGTTCATGTGTGCAATAACAACAAGCCTCGCAGGGGCTGTTCCAGCAGGCTGTGCTGGAGCGATGAGTCTCACAAAAACTCATTTCTGGCGGAGTTTGGAGAAAAAGAGAAAAAGATTTCTGCTGCTTCTGTGTGCAGCCAAAAGTTTGCAAAAGGCAGGAAGGTAAAATGCCAAACTCAAGCCATAGACACACCTCGTGTATGGAACACCCCTGATGAGTGCTGGGGCTGGGTTAGGAGGATCCCTGTGCGGCCTCTGTCTGCTTCTGCTTCACCTTTCGCAGGGCGGCGGGCACTAGAAGAGCGCTGTCCCAAAGCCTCCCTGCCGCCCAGTTTGGGGCGGACAGTGCCCGGCAGGCACAGGTGCAGTGGGCAGGCAGGCGGGTGGAGCACCGGCAAAGCTCGCTCGAGTTGTGAGGGTTTGGGCAGCATTTACATGGCTAGGATGCCTGCAGGATCCCTGGCTTCAGAGGCAGACAAGGCCCAGAGAGGAGGCACTACAAGGGAGCCCATTTCTCACATTTGCCGTGTGGAGGTTACCCACACAGAGGCCGGGCCTCAGGGCGCCACCCTGAGCAGGAGGTAGGGCTGGGGGAAGGTTAGTCTCCTTACCCAGCTGCCTGCCCTCCATCGTGGTGGCGTAGGGGTTTAATGCCTCTTAAAGTAATACCAGCTGCCTGCAATTAGTGCAGGTTCGACTCCCACCAGGCTCAAGGT
>JANHFR010001450.1:7887-19059 GCA_032468015.1 Mimophis mahfalensis | reverse complement strand
TGAGCTAACATGACTGGAAGAGGAATTCTGGGAGTTGAAGTCCACGAGTCATAAAAGAGCCAAGTTTGCCTACCCCTGAGCTAGGTTCTCCCCATCTACAATCAACACTGACTAGAACTGGCCCTAGACTAGAGGAAGAGAACCAATGCTGAACTATGCCTCTCATTCCTATTCCCCAGTCCAGAAAGATGTCTTGATCAACAATATTGAAAGATATTAAGAGATCAAGGATGAATGCACCGTCCCCACCCCACTCCCACCTGAGCTCATCCACAAATGCAATCAGTACTGTTTAAATCCCATAATTCAGGCCTGCAAACCAACTGAAAGTAGTCCCGCTATTCCACTTCAATCAACAGCCATCTTCTCAACAACCTTCCCTAAAGACGGAAGATTGGAGACAAGAATAAAAGATGCATTCAGCAGCAGTTGAAAGTCAGGCCTTCAGATTCTTGGCATTGGGGAAGACTTGGCATTGGGGAAGACTTGGCATTGGGGAAGAGACCATTGACTGGCATGCAGAACCAGTTTAAGGCGCTGAGGAGTTCCCAGAGTACAGCCCATTCCCTATCTTCTGCCGTATCTTCCTCAGCCAATAATGAGCCCAGAGTATTCCTTCCTTGTTTTGCCTATGAATTTAACCAAAAACCCAAAGCAGGATTCATTGAAAGAAGTATCCATCAACTATAATTCTGAATGGCTTTCTACCTCTCCGCAGAGGCAACAATTTATTCTCCAAGATATCTCTGGCATCAGTGCCTTCGTCCATCAGGTCTAACTTAGTGATTACTCCAATTGTTCTTAGGCCTGAGAAAGAAAAAAAGAATTGTAATCAAATTATGATCCATTTAGCAAGTTCTAAAATAACTTTCTCGTGCTAATTGTTCTTTGCAAAATAATAACAATAGCACTTATATACCGCTTCATAATGCTTTACAACCCTCTCTAAGTGTTTAGCAGAGTCAGCATATTGCCCCCCAACAATCTGGTTCCTCATTTTATCCACCTCAGAAGGATGGAAGGAGGAGTCAACCTTAAGCCAGTCAAAATCAAACTCTTGCAGGCAGAATCAGCCTGCAATACTGCAGTCTAAGCAGTGTACCACCACCACTCTTATAATCTTTATATTCCTGTGATGATGCCGTTAAACATCAACATCTGCCTATTTCAAGTCCTTGGGAAAGGTTTGATGGGTGGATTAAAAACGCCAAATCCCATATGAACATCTGACTGACTGTAACGAACTATAACAAGTGATGTAAAACTAGCTGAAATAATTGAACTGGCCTGTTTAGGTTTTGCATTTCTGCCTCATGTCCCAATAATTTTATAGAACTTCTGAAATCTTTTAATAGCTTGGAAAGCAGCATAGAATTTAAAAAGTTTCTACTCTAAACAATACTGTGTTTCTCTGAAAATAAGACCCGGTCTTATTTTCTTTGGGGCTTGAAAATAAATACTCAGGCTTGACATACACCTGTGTCACCAATCCTAGGCGAGTTGCATTAGCTGCCAATTAGCTTCAAGTGCAATTCAAGGTGTTGGTTATCTATATATATAAAACAGAGCATGGGCAGGCAGGTGTGGAGCCATAGAGATACTAATCTACAGTTTACAGACATGTGCCAGACCTTCCTCCTCAGAGGCTTCTCCAGGCCTAGGTCTAATTTACAGTTTACAGACGGCCTTTTGAAACCTTAGGGAGGCAGCTGGCTCCAGGATGACTATACCCAGGCAAAGACGGGCAATCAGCTAGTTACCTATAAAACCCTGTATGGCATATGGCCTATATATCTGAGAGAGTCTCCAACTGTTTCTGCCTGTCTGTATGTTCCAGATCCCCTGAATTAAACATTGCCATATTGTGGAGCTTAGGAAGTGTGCATTATATGTTGTGGCCCTCACCCTCTGGAACAGCATCTCCCACAAAGATGGCATCTCCTCTCCTAAAGTTTGAAAACCTGGCTTTGGCCCAGGTCTGGGATTTGTTTGCTTACTATTTGTTCAGTGGCTCCTATTTTGTTTTGTTGATTTGGTTGAATTCTGTTTGATTTAATATTTGTACCCCTTTTTATATTTTCTTTAGTTTTGTTTGCTGCCCAGAAGATTTCTTTTAAGATACTGAGATCTTATCGATTATTGCAACTATAGAACACCATCTGTATTTTGGTGCATTCTACCTGGAAAAATCATCATAATTTGCTATTTTGGAATTTCACACTAGTCTGTGATGTATATATATCCACTACACCCAAGTAAATATAAAAACATAATCCTAACCTTGTGGGTCAACTTCTTTAGCCATTTTGAGCGCGTCCGAGTTGGCCAAATCCATATTGGCTGGAGTCACAGCAAGAATCAAGCTGCTCTCTCTGCTAATGAACTGCAAAATCATATCTTTGATCTGGTATTCTATATCCTGGGGTTGGTCACCCACTGGCACTTTAGTGATACCCGGAAGATCAATCAGAGTCAGATTCAGCACTGGAAAGGAAATCAGCAAAGACAAATAAGTTCACCTGAAAGATGTTGTTTTATCAAAGTCAACTTTGGACCTTAGAGATTTTTCCAAAACCTTTCCACATAAAAAGCGGGGAGGGTTATCTATTAATGCCAAGAGCAAACTCATTTAAATGAAAGAGAGGGAAATTAAAAAATAAAAATAAATTAAAGTCATCTTTATAACTGACCAAAATACTCTCAGCTTTCAATTATCATATTCATAGGTTATGACATTATTTCCAAAGAATTACAAAAGAATCCATATTATTCTCTTCAGTATTTTCCCGAAGGTATAGACTTTTGCTGCTAGTAACATTGTAAAAAACCACTTCTTTTGCTTACTGCAGTTACAACTCATTTTCTCTCCTTCCTCATTAAAATTATAGCATAATTCCCCTTATTCAATTGTTTTAATTAGCACATCCAAAGATCCCCATTCACACTTTCAAAATGTTTGAGATGGCCAACTATACATTTAAAAATGAAGCATTTTTTGAAATTCAATGCCCAAAATATTTCATATTGAAATATCTTGTACATCCCTACCCTCAACTCTGTGTGTATGCGTGTGTGTGTCTGTATGTATGTCAGCATACATACAGCATACATAGAGATAAATGTCAGGCGACTAATTAAATCAAAGAAGAGATTCTCAAAATCCTCTCTTCCTTAGAAAGATAATGAGATTGAAAGATATTTTCAATGTTTGGGGTCTGATTTATCTACTGACTTTGTTCTAGTGGAACTTTCTTCATTCTTTCAATATCATCACTTCAATAAATAGGACAATCGTTACTACTGTCCTCACCTTACAACTAGTTGCTTAATGACTGTTCAAAGTTATGGTGGACTTCATGATGATGAAAAAAGCTACTTAAGACCTCTCCTTAAAATTATGACTGTTGCACCAGCTTCTGTGGTCATGTGATTACATTTCAGGCACTTGGTAACTGACTTACATTTACAACTGGTTGCAGCATTCTGCAGCCACGTGATCACATTTTGCAACGTTTTTTGCCTTTAAAAAAGGCAAAAAATAGCCAATGGATAAGATGGGTTTAACTTATGATTCACTTAATGACTATACGATTTGCTTAACAACCAAAATTATTTTCTTGACAATTGTCATAAAAATGGTCATAAATTTGAGTTCGGTCATGTGGTGATTTGATTATGATTGCAATAACTTAAACCAAAACTCCAGGCTCAACTGTAGTAGTAACTCTAGGACTACCTGTATCTGTTTTCCCGAAAGGGTAGGAATGCATAGATTTTCCGAATAATATTTTCCAAATCTCCACCTCCTTTCCTAGATATTGAGAAAATATAACATTCAACTTTTACAAAAACCCAACACGATACTCACCATGTGGTGAATATACCCTCAGGTTAATAGGTATAGGAGAAATGCCTTTGTTTGTTCCTGTCACCCTATCAGTCTCAGCTTCAATCTCCTGTCGGACTTCATCAAAATCTGTAAACTTCTTAGATTTGCAGTGCAAAAATTCTGCATATTCTGAAAGAGAAGACATATCTCATGTGAAGCTCAAATATAAATCTAAGAGAATTTTTAGAATTCTCACATTAGAATTATAATCTATTATCACAATTTAACCATACCAAATACTTCATCATGCTTACTAATTTTTAAGGTACAATTGAATATGTAAAGTACTCTATATCCAAGAAGAAACTGTACACGAATACAACATTCACAGAAGAATTTGGATTATTTTTTAAGCATAAATGAAGGGACCACACACCTGTTTTAGAAAATATAAGCTGAAGAATGAGAGGTCGTCGAGTAACAATTCCAGATCCACGGGGCAGGAAATCTCTGCAAAATATATTAACAATATATTACTATGATAGCTTAAAACAGATACTATGAACAAGAAATTTTACCAAGAAATTATTTTTAAATGTATATTATCAGATATATGATACACTGCAAGTGTCCAGAAAGCATTCCATTCCCCAAATCTTAGTGTACATAGACTGATGGCTCATTAATGACAAAATTTTTACATTTTGCAACATTATAGAAAAATGCTGGTCTGTGTTCATAAGAAAGATAATACTGAGTACTTCGAAGAAATAAAGTAGGGAAACAAGGGAAACTGCTTTAACTGTTTCTCCCTTTTGTAAAGTACTTTTTAAATTCAGGGAGTTGTACAATGTTACGGTTTCCCTAAGTATAGAAACAGAATGAAAGCTTAGATAAGATAACCTTTATTGTCATTTTTTTCTGGGTGACTGGCACACATTAAAAATGAAATTCTGTTGCTTGCTCTCAAAAGTGTACGTATACATAACACACACATAATATGCTATATAAATGCATATGTATATACATACACCCAAACATATAAATACATATAAATATTAATCACTATCCATCTTGAATACATACAGTGGAACCTCGTTTCACGAATGCTTTGGTTCGCGACCAGTTCGGGTTCTGAACAAAAATTCCAGCCGAGTTTTGACTGCCCAAAACTCGGTTGGCAAACAAAAAATGGCAGGGTAAGGTTCCTTTCCGCTCCATTTTCCCTTCTCCACATGCGAATTGCCTGCACATGCAGGGCGAGTATTGCTTCAGAATGCAAACAATTTGGGTTGCGATCGCAATCCCAAAACGGATTGCGGTCGTGAACCAAGGTTTTACTGTAGCAGAAAGAGGAAGCTTGAGAGTTCACAAGTATGGAACAAAACTGTCTGAATCTAGATGTTCTGCTTCTCATAGAACAAAACCTCCTCCCAGAAAGTAGCATGGAAAATAGATTGTGAAGACAATACTGCAAACCCTGATCAAGAAACGCTTATATGCTAGGTCTTGGATCGAAGGGAGTAAACGGCCAGTAATCTTTTCTGTCATCCTCAACACCTGCCTATCTGAAGCAGTAATAATTAGATGATTAGGTTGAACAGTATTGTTATCAGGTTGTAAGGCAAATCTTTAGACTGCTATTTCACATTACAGGTATCCTTGACTTACAACCACAACTGAGCCCAAAATATGTTAAGTGAGACATTTGTTAAGTGAGTTTTGCCCCATTTTACGACTTTTCTTGCCACAGTTGTTAAACTGTCTTATAAGTCAATCACTGCAGTTAACCTGGTTGTTAAGTGAATCCTTAAAGACTTTGCTTGTCAGAAGATCAGAAAAGGCAATCACATGACTTTGGGACGTAGCAACGATCATAAATATGAACTAGTTGCCAAGCATTTGAATTTTGATCACATGATCATGGGGATATTGCAAAGATTGTAACTATAAAAAATGGTCCAGTCACTAAACAACCTGTTGTTAAGTTGAGGACTACCTGTATTACTTTGAAGTGCTTTTAACAGTAGCTGAGTCCCTGATATGTTTACCATATTTATCTGTGTGTCTTAAGTCCTTGACTTAACCATTCATTTAGTGATCATTCAGTTACAATGGCACTGAAAAATGTCTTATGACCATTTTTCACATTTACGACTACTGTAGCATTCCCATGGTCACATGATCAAAATTCAGACACTTGGCAACTGGCATGTATTTATGATGTCCTGGGGTCATGTTTTTGTAATCTACGGACAAGTGAATTCAATGGGGAACTCAGATTCACTTAATAACCATGTTACTAGGAACTTGGCAAGAAAGGTTACAAGACTTCAGATGAAGATGGCCAATTGACGATTCACCCAGGGAAGGCTCCCTAAGGCTCCCTGAAGGGGTTTTCTCTGGACTGTCGTTTTTCCAACTTACTAACAGAAAGAACTGGCATTCTTTTAGTTTATATGATTCTCCCGGGTTAGGGAGAGTCTTAGGATCATCCCACAAGATTCTCTTTACAGCAACAGTCTGCAA
The DNA here is from genome assembly GCA_032468015.1 of Mimophis mahfalensis. Classification (NCBI taxonomy): domain Eukaryota; kingdom Metazoa; phylum Chordata; class Lepidosauria; order Squamata; genus Mimophis; species Mimophis mahfalensis. The sequence goes on along the minus strand of JANHFR010001450.1, from coordinate 12,701 downwards.
GTAGCTTCAGGAGTTATGCTTTGGAGTAGCTGGTAAGCTGTCAGATGGAGATGTGGGACTACAATCACTTCATTGTCAAGATAGCAGCTCCTTGAGTCTATAATTATTTCATAGCCGTTCCAGAGAAGAAAAATATTTTACTCCACAAAGATAAGCTGGAAGGTGTCACTTAAACTTAAAAACCACCCTAACTCCAATTAACTCATTAACATTCTCATATATGTAATTGAAAGTACTAAGTTTTAATGTAAAGTGGACTTGAAATGTATTTTTTATTTATAATGCTTAAGTACTTCCTGAAGTTTACAATATATTATTGAAATATTATTGCTTGTAAAATAGTATTATTTGGAAATATATATGTAAAGAGGAAGGTAAAAAAAGATGCATTAGACTTTATTGAGTTTCCAAATATTTTTAAAGGCAAGTTTAGAATTTTAAAATGGATGTTTAAGAAGGGTTTTTTCCCCCTTTAAGTTAAATAATATGAAAGAGAACAGTGAATGTTGCTAATATAAATGATACCTATTAAGATTAATTAGAAAAAATAGAAATACGTATTATTTTCCAGGGCAAAGACAAAAATACCAATGGTTAAATTGATTCCTTTATTTAAATAAAAGAATATATCTACCGTAATTTGGTTTTTAGTTAGATACCGCTTCTGGATTTTGTGCCTGTGATGGAAAAAATGAAACAAAAAAGATATTGACACTTTGGAAACCGTGAAAGAAGAGTAACTAAGATGATTTTAAAACCTGGAGGCTAAGACATATGAAGAATGGTTAGTAGATTTGGGTTTGGCTGATCTAGAAAAAAGAAGGGCTAGGGGGCACATGATAGCAGTATTCCAATATTTGAGAGGCTGCCACAAAGAAGAGGGGGTCAATTTATTTTCCAAAGCACCAGAGGGCAGGACAAGAAACAATGGATAGAAACTAATCAAAGAGAGAAGCAACCTGGAATTGAGGAGTGAATTCCTAACAGTGAGGACAATTAAGCAATGGAACAGCTTGCCTTCAGATGTTGTGGGTGCAACTTCCAGTTGTACTTCTGGCACCACTGGCCGCAAGGACCATGAGCTCCGCGGCCCCACTCTGGGTTTTCCACGTTGGAGGGCTGTGTAATAGCCACCCTGGAGGGGTGGTGAAGTAAAGGAGAGCCCCCGGCAGGTTGAAAAAGCCGCATTTCTCCACCCTGACTAGGAAATTCCCCTCATCCAAAGGTGAGGAAAAATGGCTATTTTTAACATTCACCCCAAGAAAATAAATCCAAGAAAAGTGACTCTAAAACGGTATTTATACAAGCAGTGGAAGGAAATAACTTTTAAAAAGATCTATACTGGAAAACAACTCAAGAGTGCCATCTATTGATGGAAAGAAAAGTGATCCCTAAACTGGAAAGTTACAATTTGATAGCTGCCATACTTGACAGTTGGTGGCTGGGCCTTTTAAACTTACTGCCTTGTGATTATCAGAAGTGGAAGCAAGAAAGATCTTTGGAAATATTCTGGACTATTAGATGCTGAGTAAATATTGAAATTGATTTATTTGATTTATTTAAATAATTGATCTTGTTGAAAGAAATGGAGACTGAAATATATATCTGCTGGAAAAAGAAAAAGAGAGGCAGGATGGAAGCTTGAGAGAAAGGCCCAATCTATTAAAGCCTGGAAAACAAATTACAGTGGAACCTTAACACAATCCGTTTTAGGATTGCGTTCACAACCTGAATTGGTCACGCCCTGAAGCGACGCTTACTGCACATGCGCAAGCAATTCTGCGCATACACAGACAGGAAAATGGTGTGGAAAGGAAGCTTTCCGTACCATTTTTTGTTTGGAAGCAGAGTTTTGGATTGTAAACTGATCCAAAACTTGGCTGGATTTTCGGGTCAGAACCTGAATTGGTTGTGAACTGAAGGGTTCACAACCCGAGGTTCCACTGTACACTTTTATGACATTGGACTTTTTGAACTGGATTGAGGTATGCTTACCTTACTACTATGGCTACTATGGCTTCTATGACTGGAACTGAAGGAATGGTGGTGGAAATTTCTAATAGGATGTCTCTATGTCTTCAAAGAATGACAGATTTGATTGACAAGACGTTTGAGGAAATGGGAAATACTTTCCAAGATATAATAAATAAGAGATCAAGTTGCCCATGAAATGGTGGAAATAATAGAAAGGAAAAGGAAATGGACTACCTAAGTCAGCAAATGGAATATGACCAGGGCAGGAATATGGACCAGATAAACCAGCAAATGAGACTACAGAACAATGAAGAGAAAGATCAGATAAAGGGCAAGCAAAAAGAGTGGAAAAAACAGATGGATTGGCCATATCAACAATTTAAAAACCAAGGATTGGAGTAAAAAACAAGTGTAATAATGCAGCCGATAAAGGAGGAAAGACTGAAGAAAATAAAACAGATATATCAACAATTGGAGAAACGGGAATACATATATCTTTGAAAAAGAGACTGGGACATGGGCAGACAAATTGAAGGATTGGCAGCATAAGATTTTACTAGGAGAAATACTTAGATTGAATGAGGAAGACACAGATGAAAACAAAGAGGAGTGTGGGAGATGAACCAGAAGACGGATAAGAATAGAAGCTTTAAGGAGGAGAAGAGATGATGGATAAGAAAAATGGCCATTTAAGTGTTTAAATACCCTGATTGTGAACTAAGGCAGAAATAAAATTAGACGGGAAATATTAGAATATAAATTTTTATAAATGAATAAGAATAATAGAAAGATTAGAATTTTACAGATATTAGACAATCTTTTCTTTTTATTACAGACTAGCCGATAACCCAGCTTTACCCGGGTATTTATGGCTTCCTGTGACATGCTGCAAGCAGGGAATGCTGCAGCCTACAATTCCCAGCATTCTTTGCCCCATTTGCATGGCTTGCCTCTATTGGCTGGAGAGTCTCCAATTTGTATGCCTTGCCTGTATTGGCCATTGTTGCCTTGGCAACTGCAGAGCCCTCTGCACATGCACAGTACAGTGCAGCTGGGGGTCGGCAATTTGGCAGCTTTTTTAGGAGGCAAAGAACCCCCAAAGGCATTTGTGACTCTCCACCCAGTGTTTGTCTCCGGAGTTCGAGGTATGTGTCTGGCAAGTTTGGGGCAGATTGGTGCAGGCAAGGAAAAGCCTATTTGGGACATACCCACAAGCACCTGCCCACCAGGATGGCATGGGCCAGGCCAAAGTGACATGGACCGAACCCTTAGTTTCCAGGATGGACTGAATTTGGCCTATTGTGGGTTGAATCCGGCCCACAGCCCTTGAGCTTGACACCCCTGTACTACAGGGTCTCTGTCTGTGACTTGTACCATTTAACATTCAACAAAATAAATGACTTGAATGAAATATCAGCAAATTATGTTATCAATCTGCAGCTGACATAAAGATGGGGGAAAGCAAACAGTTTATGGACCAGGAAAGAAGATTTAGGAAGATCTTGATAAGCCATAACAGCAAGTAGATACTAATTAGATGCATTTCCACAGGGAAAAATACAAATTACACAGGTAAAGTGAAAAGCACAAATATAGAATGAGAGGGAATATAGTACTGGGCAGCAATTATTTGAAAAAGAATTGTATAAAAAATGGAAAGAGGGGTACATAACTAAAGCAAAGTACCAATAAACGGCCCAAATCCAGAAGGAGGAAATCAGAAAGAGGCCAGAATGAGTTAAAACTAGCAACCAACCTGGAAAAGTCCTGAAAAAGATAATCAAGCAGAGGATTTGTGAGCACCTGGAAAAGCAAGATTAATTACCACCGTGTTTCTCTGATAATAAGACCCAGTCTTATTTTCTTTTGGGCTCGAAAGAAGCACTTATTTTCGGGGGTGTCTTATTTTTTTCATCTACAGGAGGTGGCAAATGTGGGGGCCAACGGGAATAGGCACTGTCTTCTGTCCCAGCATCTACTTGCCTGTGGCTGCAACAGACCAAGCTCTCTCGGCAGACCCCGGCCTCTGGCCTCCTTGCCTGCTGGCCCTGCTGCTGCTGCTGGAACACTGGAGCTTGGGTCTTGCTCAGACTGTTGCTACGATTAGGCAGAATGCCATACGGCACATTGGGATTGCCTCCCCATCTCACCTCTGCCCAACTGCTGGGCCTGCTGCACCTGCTGCTACTGGACTCACATGGCTCTTCCACTCCTGGCTGTGCTGCTCCCAGCAGACTTGCTGGGCTGCTCCTGCCTGGCGCATGGCAATGTTTGGGGTGCAAAGGAGGAAGGAGCGATCTCCCCTCCCCCATCAGCAGTCCTGAATACACGCACATCCAAAAAATGCTCCCTCCATGGCTTTGGCATAAAACATCCCCAAGAAAAGGAGGATTGGTAGGAAAATGGGGGGAGGAGGAACAAAGTAGATTGCAACTAACTTTTGAGATAGAACTATACAAAATTCTAGTCTAATGGTGAGAAGGACTAGGAGTGACATAATAGCAGTTTTCCAATATTTGAGGTGCTGTCATAGATAAGAAGAGATCAACTTATTTTCCAAAGCACCTGAGGACAAGCCAAGAAGTAAGAGATGGAAACTTATCAAAGGAGAAGTGGTATTATCGCTTTACACTGTACTAGTGAGACAATACTTCGCATCAAGACTATGTCAACTGTTCACCCTTGCTTCTGTGTGGGAAGAAATTGTCCCCCTCAGAAGGGACTCGCAATTTGGGTGTCCTCCTGGACTCACAGCTAACATTGGAGCAACATCTGGCAGCTGTGGCTAGGGGGACCTTTGCACAGGTTCGCCTGGTGCACCAATTGTGACCCTACTTGGA
>JANHFR010001447.1:124180-145329 GCA_032468015.1 Mimophis mahfalensis | reverse complement strand
AACTTTAAAAGCACAACTATGAAGACATGGGAAAATACCCAAACAAAGCATAATGCCATACACATAAATACCCGCGATATATATATCTCTCCAAGAAATGATTACGAATATGTTAGAAGCATTTCAGTCAAGGATGTGAATATGTATGGGCTTCTGTATGCAGATCATGCTGTGTTGCTTCCAAGAACCCAAATGATTCTAAGTGATTGCTACTAGATACAATGAATGAGGAACAAGCAGCAGCAGTCTGAAAATAAGGTCACTTTGACGGTGAAAACTGAGTCAATTATTCCAAATTACAAACAAATGGAGAAAAATTAGATGAAGTAAATGAATTTGTGTAACTTGCCAGAATGTTTACTGAAGGGAGGAACATAAATTAAGGCATTTTACAAAATCTAACCTAGGTTGGGCATCAAGACCAAAGAGTCCTGGTGGCTCACCAAGCTGGGTGCTTGCTCTCAGCTGCCGGCTGCTTGCAATTAGTGCGAGTTCTAATCTCACCAGGCTCAAGGTTGACTCAGCCTTCCATTCTTCCGAGCTAGGTAAACTGAGGACCCAGATTGTTGGGGGCAATAAATTGACTTTATAAATCAATAAGCTGACTTTGTAAAGCACCGCTTTAATAAGCACGTCTATACAAAGGATGAAGGGAATTGCTATAAATGTACTGTAAGCCGCCCTGACTCTTCGGAGAAGGGAGACATATAAATAGAAATAATTTTTTTAAAAAAGACCAGAGGTTTAATCTTCCAAGCTTTTGGACTCGTGCTGGAGCCCATACTCAGGCAGCTTCTAACAGAATATGTGCTTTGGGCTGCTCTATGTGTTTACAGAGAATATCCATAGAGCAGGCCAAAGACACATTCTGGTACAGAGAAGTTCCCTGAGGATGGGCTCCAATACAAGTCTGAAAGCTCAGATGACTAAACCGCTGGTTCCAGAGTCTGACCCGGACTGGATCCTGCATTATCTTGGGATAATATCTGCCTTCATACCTAAGACATTTTAATATATACTATTGATAGAAAGATACTGTATTAATACAAAGTCAGGTGAGTTTTGAGTACTTATTGAAAAAAGGATGTTTCCTATGGACATGCTAGAGTCACAGAACTATTCAAATCAATTCACTGGTACATGATCAGAAAATGATCAGGACGTGTCCAGCCAGAGGAGAGGGCAGCTGTGATCCAGGAAAAATTCAAGGTCACAAATTCTGTATGTGAAGATGCAAAGTGGGTTGAAAAGAGAATTGACTCATACATCTCAGTCTCTGGTACTATGTTACAAGGTATACAACAGGCAATCCTCTCAGGCTTAGTTGGCACTTATTTTGATTCTATTTTGAGGAGTTTACCCATCATCTGACACTCCTTCAGAATTCAACCCTATTTCTCTGCTCAACAGTGGCAGCCTGGCTACCAAAATAATACAGAATGGCGTCACGCACATCATCATGTCATCATGTTATGATGCAAATTATATATTTTGAATGGCACAAAGCAATTGGTCACTCAACTGTTTTATCTGTATTTTGTTGTCAAATACCCACCCCTACTCCAATTCATCTTGCATTAATCTATGTAATGTGATTTAGGTTTCAGAGACTGTGGATCAGAAACTGGAGCTGCAGCCTATGAAAATATCACAAGAAATGCTTTTGTTTTAGCCTCTTATCATTTGATCTGAACTCTGGGTCAAACTGTCAATCCATATTGGATCTTCTCCTTGCAAAGACCTCTTCCTCACTTGAGAAAGAACCCAGGGAATACACAACAATGTGCTAGATCTTAGCACTGTAGGAAAGCAATATGTTTACAACTACAGATAAAATACATAAACATAATTAAATGATAGATAAGTGCAAGTACTTCAAAATAGTCAGATTAGCAGTTGTGCAATCCTATTCTGCCTTGGTTCCTTTGATTAACTTTTCAGAAAATATGCACAGAATTACACTGAAAAGCACCATTAAAAACAGAAGGATCTAAATTTAATACAACAAATTTATTCAATTAAATTTGATTGGAATTATCACAACTAAACTTGAATAAAGTTCAAGAAATGAAGCAAGATGTTTCTATTTTTAAGGTAGTAAATATGAATCCTGTATATATTGTCTAATGGATCTTTCCATTTCAACTCCTATTTTGATACCAAACTTCCTACTAACTTGAGAAAAAGGAGCTACTTTCTTAGCACGGATTTGTTTCAAAAAAGTAAATGGGACGAGGCTTTGAGCACAATTGCTTTTAAATATCCACCAATTTTCCATATAATAATGTCCCTGGAAAGCTGCGCAAACTGTTTCAATAAATAGGAGATACTGTATAAGTATCTCAATCCTTAGCTATGTACTAATTAATGCATTCATTTTTATGTATTCATTTAATTGCACTGTAAAACCTCTTTTATCTTCACAAAACCAAGAGTATGAGGTAAATTGAACTGAGAAACAATGACTAGTCCAAAGCTTTTGTAGCTGTGAGGGAATCACCACCACAGACCATGGCCATGTACCCCCAAGACTTAAGATTTAAATAATAACATTTTTTCAAGCCTTTGAAGTTCCCCTGTGATGACATCACAGCCCCCATTCCAAAGGTCTGTAGATTGAAAACCACTGCTCTAATCATTATACAGATAATCTTTAGACATTTAACAATTGTTCACAGTCATTAAGTCATCCTAACAGATGCTTTGCAACCCTCTTAAAATGTCACCCCAACCCCCTTGGTCACATGACTGCATTTTGAGTGCTTGGCAACCTGTTTACATTTACAGCCAGTTGACAAGTGCAGTGAAATTATTTTATTGCCATTTGAAATTTTCTCTGCTGGCTCCTCAGAAAGTCAATGGGAAGTTTCTGCAGCCTCTAGCAGAGGGGATGTTGGATTTTTTTTTTTTTAATCCCATTTATATCCCGCCCTTCTCTGAAGACTCGGGGCGGCTTACAATGTGCTCAGCAACAGCCCTCATTCCATGCATATGCCTGCTCATTAGGGCTCTTGCACTCCCCAAGCGGCATTTTACAAAGTCAGCTTATTGTCCCCAACAATCTGGGTCTCATTTTACCTACCTCGGAAGGATGTGAGTCAACCTTGAGCCTGGTGGGGCTCGAACCTGCACTAATTGCAGGCAGCTGGTAGTACTTTAGGAGGCATTATCTCCGTGAGCCACCGAGGATTTGAGGTTTAGCATGCCAAGGGACTTTTCCTGCACACTGGAGCTACGGATCTCAAATCTGGTAAAATGCTAGCAAACACCATTGTTCTTACAATTATAATGACTCAGACTATCACTTAATGACTGCAACTAAGAGAGCCAGGATTGTAATCATTGAGCAAAGAAGTCATATGGCAACTGACTTAATGGCCATTTCTCTCAACATCCAAGTGTCATCCAAGGCCATTTCTCTCAACATCCAAGTGTTCCCAGTGTTTAGTAAGCACTCAGAGTCCAAATTCTTCAAGTCATCACTTTTATTCAAAGACCCCAAGCTGATGATACAAGCATAATTTCTGATCTGAAATTTACTTTCAGTTTCCCTTCAAGACATTGCAAAACCACCCCCACACTCATCCGTCATAACCTACACTCTCCAACAAGAATGCATAACCTCCTGGCAAAAGCCAACTGTCAGAGGGAGAATTACTTCAAAATAAGAGGAGAGTGTCAAAGTGGAAAATTTCTGCTTCAAACTCTGACACCAAGATTCTGGGCTCAATAATGGCCATATATACCATGCTGGCTTTCAAAATTCTTCTTTTGTTTCAAAAAAGTGTCAGCCTAGTTTTTTTTCACCAGTCTGTATTCTGGAACTTTAAAAATTACTACACTCGCTGGTGTATAGATATGTCAGGTGGGAGTTCCTAGCTGACTATCAACAGTTACAGTAAATAGCGTTGAATCTGGTTAGTATTTAGATAGGAGGCTAACAGAAATTACAGAAATTATAAGGACTGCGCACCAGCCTGAAAAGTTGAAAATCATCACAGGGAAAAACATTGGTAAAAGTTCTTCTTGATATGCCCTCTCTCTTTGCCAAGGAAAACAAACAAACATGAATCTCTTCAGGAAGTCACTGGGTGTTGAGCTTGACATTGTGGAGGTGGATTTCACTTTAGGCATTTAGCATTAAGAGGTGCAGTATAAGAAGTCAAGTTCTTCTTTATATATTTATGATGTTAATGTTTCACTAAACCTAGAAGTTATTCCAATGCAGAGGTTCATTCTTATTTTTTGGAAGCTAAGTACAGTGCTAACCTATAAATCCCTGAATGGCTTGGGTCCGGAATATCTGAGGGGACACCTGCTCCCACTTGGTGGAACCAGCTACCACTGGACCTGCGGATGGCTCCCGACCTCCATTCATTCTGAAAGGAGCTGAAGACCTGGCTCTTTATGTTAGCTGTCCTGGATTGAGGGAGGGGGATTTTATTTTACCTGTATGTCTGGGCGTGTCGGATTTAATTTATTTTAATTTTTGTATTTTCCGATTTTTAATGCCCTGTACACCGCCCTGAGTCCTTTTCGGAATAGGGAGGTATATAAATTGAAATAATAAATAAATAATAAATAAATATAAACATCTTTACACAGAAAGCATATTTTATACCTGCAGCATGATTTAATGGCTTTGAGAACTGGATTGCAGTAGAATGGTGGAGAGAATAGTTGTTCTAACAGAGCTATAGAGAAATGAAGCATTCATTTTTATGTATTCATTTAATTGCACTGTAAGACCTATTTTATCTTCACAAAACCAAGAATATGTAACCATTGTAGCATTTATTCAACAAAACTTTACCAGCAGCCAAAAAACCATGGCAAAGTTTATTTCAATAACTATCAATATCAGAGTTTAGATGTAGAATAAGAAAACATGACTTATTAAGAATATGCATAATCTCAATTTTCCAAGATGATATCTCTGAAATAAAATACCTTGGCATATCTATGCTGCAAGTTCTTGTAAGTTCCTTTAAGAATCAGCATGGCTCAACTTTCAAAATAAAACCTACAGGCAGAGACAGTACTTGGAAATATTCCAAAAGGTAACTCCTTAGATAAAAAGTTTTGCTTTTAAAATGACGAACAGAACAGAAAAAAAATGAAATGAGTAGATTATGCTTAGCTACACTGGAAGATTTGTTTCCTTGCAATTACATCTGTGTAATGAATGTATGGAGTGTAGTTGAACATACGGCTTTGCTTCCGTATCTGCATTCAATAAACAATATAAACTATGGTAAGTCGAATTTTCTTAGATTTCCAGGAAAAAGTGAGACATACAGACAAAATCAAACTACAGAAGCAAAGTGAAAAGAATGAAAAGAGAAAGAGAGAGAGAGATTCTAAATTAAACTACATTTTCTGTTCTGGTTTAAAATTTCTGGAATAATTATACAGGGCATACTGCTTTTCTTCAGAGTATGAAGTTACTTCTTCCAAAAACTATTATCTAAAGTCAAGCCTATACATTTAAGCAGTAAAGAAGTAATAGTTGTAAACCAGATTATATGTTCCTTCATTTCTTGTACGATTGGAAAACTTAGTGACATTGTCATTCTTGCCCTGGAGTTCTTGCTAGTTTGCATATGTTACAACAATTACACACAATGGAAGCACATGCAGAATAAATACACTTATCTAAGTGTCTACTATGCATTTATTGGTAATATCTTTCTCTTTTTATGCCTTGAAAAATATACTAATGGAAGTTCAGTCCCTTGACAGAACACACTTAAATTTTTCCTAACACAAATAAGAAGAAATAAATAAATAATAGAACTACTACTGGTGTTCCAATAACTTCAGGGAAACAGAACTCAGTGCTTGCTAAGAAGCTGGAGCTCCCAAAATACACTGCAGCCATCTTTCTCCATGGAGCTTACTACACAAAAGGCCATAGTCATTCTAACACTTTTAAAGGGATTTAAGCAAAGCAATAATAGACACCACTCCCAATAGCTATAATTACTGTACTGCCAGCATTGGGACACTGTCATTTTTAGAATTAGCTGCTGAAGAAAAAGAGGAAAATTTTGGTGTGTATATACTGCCTGAGAGTTTTTACGGTCCACAGGTGGATCACTGTGGCATCACAAGTGTGAACAGCAACTCTGGACAGGCCTCTGATCTGTTTGAATGATACTCTCAGCATGTTTTTAAGAGAAAAGACAGCTGTTAGTTCAGTGAGGTAATTTAACATGTGTCAATAGCATCAGCTACAAATGTCACTCTGACACAAGGGATCAATTCACATTCTGCCTCGTGGCACTATTGGAAGCATTTAATGCTAATGTCTTATACTGACTGGAGATAATGGAAAAGATGACACAATCCACATTAAAAAGGAAAATTGGGTAAAATTAATACAAGCATCAACAAATATCTTTAAGATATTTAAGTCACTGACACAGAATAGTAACTAAAGACTTAAAAGATGAAGAGTAACTAGACTTAAAAGATGGGATTGAATTGGACAAACAGCAAACATTGCCAAATAGTATTACAAATTGGAACACAAACAGGTTTAGGTACCACCAACTACTAATCATGAACTTTACTGTCATGAATCTACTCTACTAATACAATCATAATTCTTTCTACTAACTTAACTGTGGATTTGGTCAGCCTCTATACCATGTTACCACGTACTTGTAAAATTTGATACTTTGCATGTTTGTCAAATCTGGCAACCATGCAGGGAATTCAATTCCAAGAGTTCCCTAGCCAGATGATGTCCACATATTTTAAAGGTACCAAATTTGAGAAATATTGTTCTAAGTTATAGGGACTAAATACAGAGTTCTCTCTCTTTTTATACTTAACAGACCACTTTGCTGTATGAAAAGCACAATGTGTTTTCCCGAAGATATAGGCAGGAATGGGATTTTAATTAAAATTGTGACTGCAAGGGTTTTCTGGAGTGTATAAAACTAGTCTTAAGCCTATTTTTGAGATTATACTGTTTAGTGTTTTTCATTTCAGAATTACAGAAAAATGTTAAGTCTGAAGGCACAGCAATGGAGGCCTGATTGGCCAAGTGTGAATATACAGAATCCAGGGTTATTCGTACTTAATATCCAATATTGCTTACTGCAATTAATAGGAAAAGTAAGTTTTGAAAAATACAATAAGATGCAGAGTGTGAAATTACGTTGGGTCAGTTCTTTCCCATAGAGAAATAAGATGCTTCATATAGCATGAATTCTCGAGAACATAGCAGTTCAAGTTGCAAAAAAAAAAAAGTCATTCACAGCAAGCTTCATTGTGCCCTTTCTCTAAAACAGAGTTATACGTTCTGCCTTTTTTATTTTAGGTAATATGATACTAGGCTGAATGACATGACATTGGGACTGTTTGGAAAACAATGTATCCTTAAATTCTTTTACAGGATGGAAAAGTTTGTACTTGATGTCCTCCAGAGCTTCCAACTCACAGAAGAAAAACTAGATGAAGGGAATTATCCTAATATATATTGCACGAAGACACCTTCTAGATAACAAACAAGGAAATATGCTCACTAAGTACGGTATCTCACTTGAATCCCTCAGTCAGTCATTATGAATGAAGTCCTTCACCATCTAGTAGAACTCAGACATTCCTAAAATGCATCCTCTCAGACCAGGGGTGTCAAGCTTGTGTTATCATGGCAGTGTCACATGATGTATCAGGACTTTTTTCCCCTTTGCTAAACCAGGCGGGGGCGTGGCCAGCACATGATGCACCAGGCCTCATGCCACGAGATTGACAGCCCTGTCTTTGACAAATATCTCAACCCACACATACACAAGAGATAGTTCTATGCTCTGAATCATGATAAAGACAGATTACCCAACTCTTCTATTTCCGCTAGTTAGGAAAAATTATTTTTAGTAACATCTTGCCTCAGCCTAAGATTTAAGCAGGAATTTACAAGAAAGACAATGACCTAGGTAAGAAACTGTACTACAGGAGTCATCCATTTTCTAGAGAAATGGAAAAACATTATCAAGGATTTGTGCCAAGTTTGATTTCTAGGTTTGCTAGTCAATGCTTTATTGCTTCCAGCATTTTTTATCTTATACAAGCTTAACCATTGCATGGGGGGTGGGGGGTGTCCAAGTTTTTTTGTGTCCAACTTGGAATCTATTTATATTAGAGCTGCTTGTGGTCTGTCCCATCTTTATCTTTCCCTGTATATTCTAAGATGTTTCCTGTATATTCTAAGATTCCCTGCTGTTCCAAGATGCTTTCTATGATTATTTTTTTAAATGGTCCATCCAGTTGAGCCTGATTCTCGATGACACAGTAACAAAACTGTGCAGTTTTCTTGACAGCATTTTTGAAAGTGACCTGCCAGCACCTTCTTCATAGGGCTGAATACAGCAACTAGCTTTCATGTCTAAGGCAGTAATCGAACTCACAGATTCCTGGGTTCTAAATCAGCATGTTAACCACCACACCAAACTGGCTTTTGTCTATAATTTTAGAAGCTCTGTATATTTAGTTCCTCACCGCAGAATGTCTTGCATGTGACTATTTAAATATATATTTTACCTTCTTTCTCTTCAGTTTCATTCTAGAACAAAGCTTGATTCTATGTATATCTTATGATACTGACTTAATTCCTAGAGGGAGCCAGTGATCTCCCTAATCATGCACATAAACTCCCCAGGCCAAACTTTCAACTGAATGACACTGTAGTCATAAAGTAGAATTTAAAGCTATAAATGATTTGAAAACTTTTTTGAATTTATTAAGAGATGTATTTTCAAATTAACTGCTTTAAAAAAAATGTCAACTTTTGGTCTTAAAGAGCTGAATTCTGAATTATTTCCATTATTAATGAGACTATTAAAATCAATTGCACTGAATCTAATCCTTTGCCTCAGGTTTAAAAAATAATGCAACACAAAAGTATTTTCAGCCTCATAGATTTATTTTTTTTCTCCCAAAGCACTTTTAAATTCACAGCCTTACACCTAGTAGGCTTAGGATAAAAAGACAAGCCTGGAACCTGCCAGTATTTATGAAATTATATACTCTGTTCATGAGAATAAATCCAGTCACAGTGAGATTCGAAACATAAGACACCATTTCTCTAGATCTGCTGTTATGAGCAAAGGAATACAACTTACAGAGGAAGAATTTTCACTCCCTTCTCTTTTTTGGGAACTAACTTTATTACCTTTGGACAGAATTTCTGAGAAACTTGTATTTATTCTTAATGCCACTTTGCCAAAATAAATCAGAGAGATATTTCTTACAATTGGAGTTCAGATTTAGAAGGAAAAGAAACATTGTATTAGCTCAGAAATGTTTTTGCTTTGTTTCAAATTCAGTTCAGTGATAAAGTTGCAGAATAGAACTATTATACTATGTGTACTGGTATAGAAACATCACACAGTGTAACACACAAATTTCACAAAGACTTTTATTAACATCTTCTGAAAATTTAACATGGCATTTGGGTCAAAAAAGCACGATTATTTTGACCATCCTTCTTCTGTTTAACTCTACATCAGCATCCTATAAAAATTCCCCCAAGATACAAACACCGCATCTCATTAGGACTTATTACTGTTCTTAACAAAATAAAGTATCTTACAACATTTAGTTTAGTGAGTTTTTGTAGCTCATTAAACTAAATGTTGTAACTAAATTACTCTCTTCCTCTCCAATTATCAGCAACAATCAAAGCTTGAACATAAGAAGAAAAAATGTAAAGGATGTAAAGGATGAGTCTCTTTTATTTATCCTGTTGTATGGAGGTGTGAAATCTGATTCAACAAAGGCAGTACAGTGGAACCTTGGTTTGTGAACCACAACCACAATTGGTTCCATAACTTTGGTTGTGAACCGAGTTGGTTGTGAACTAAAACATTTTTTCCCATTGGGTTGAATGGAAATACGATTGATCCATTTTAGACCCATATGAACGCTATTGTTTTTTTTAACATTTTGAAGCACACAAATACAGTACTGTAGTTAAATATGCCACAGAACGCACAATGTAACAGTAAAATCTTTTAATACAAACACTGAGAAAACCATGAACAACAGAGAAAACTGTTCTGTTGGTCAATTCTGAGCGAGAGAGAGGTTGCTGTTTTGCGGGAGAGTCCGCCTCCGTGATGGAACGATGCTCTCTTTCAGGTGTTTTCTCTCTTGAGATTTCTTTGTCCTCAGGAAGTTTGGTTGCGAACCAAGGATTTGTTTGTGAACTGAATCAAACATTTAGCTGATTTTTTGATTGTGAACCAAATTAGTTGTGACCCAAAGCATTTGTTAACCAAGGTTCTACTGTATTAAATATGTAGTATAAATAATATAATACACAAAGATATAAAATGCATTCATCCCATCCCTGTGGCAGATGATTCTTTTTGCCAGGTTTCAAAGATTATTTCAAAAGTAGGAGTTAACTACACATTTCAAACTGGTCTCTTACCTTTTTCACAAAGTGCTCCAACATAGCTTGGAAGACAAAGACAAGTAAATGTATTGACACCATCAATGCACGTGGCACCATTTCTGCAAGGAGTGGGTTGACATTCATCGATATCTGTTCAAGAAAATTACAAACAAATAATAATGTTTTGCAATAACTGTTCTCACTTGCACATTATGTGTGTGTGTATTATATTAAGCAGAAGAATGTATTAATGGATTTCGGGCATCCTGATATATATACTTAACATTTTATTCAACATTTGAATATATTTCCCACGCAGAGAACATTTCTAAATGCAGCACATCAACCTGCCCTTGTTAAAAATCATCCTAGATCTCTAACCTGCACCTTCAGTTTACCTGTCACTACTTGAACTGCTGGGGGGAGGAATATATTGCAGCAATTCCTTTTTCAAAAAGAAAATCTAGGCAATTATTACTGCCAAGTGTCCAACTTGTTCTAACCTGTCAACATGAAACACTGAACTTCTGTACCTCTTAATGGCTGTAGGCATTATCATTCATGCTGTTTACTTTATCTTACTGCCCATTCAAAATAAATAATGTATGAAGTAATATGTTACGATTCTTCAAAAAGTAGAAATCCAAATCCCGGTTGTATGGAATAATTAAATAACAGGAAACAAGCTTCAACCCCTATCAGTATAAGGAAATCTATTATTACTAAAATTGCTTCATGCCTCTGGCTGAATGAACCCAACCAAAAAAAAAACCCCAAAAAGACCCTTTCTTTCATTAATTTAATAAGCATTTGAACCATTCTCTTCAAGAACTCTTTGAGTTTTTAATAATTTTGTTAAATAAGAATGACATAGAGTGTTTCTAATTAGATATGGGAAGGTATGGGCATTTTTGAAATATCCTTCCTCATTTGGCACCCTTTCAATGTATTTGATTAAAAATTCAGAATATCTCTCTATCATGGGCTAATTTGATTTAATTTTTTTTTAATTTTTGTACTGCATGTTTTTAATAGCCCTGTAAACCGCCCTGAGTCCTTTTGGAAAAGGGCGGTATATAAATATAACTAAATATAGAAATATAGAAATATGTATTCCAATATATGTGCAGAGCACCAGCTGGAGATTTTTTTAAAAAAATAATAAATTTTGTCTTCCTATTTCCAAGGCTCTGCTAAACTGAAACTATGTCTGGAAGCAAATTGGGTGCAGCTATTAATGGACACATAGATCTGAAATAGGTCAGTATTTTTTTCTTATAGTCCCCACTTATCAAAAACAGATCTTAATATTATAGTTTGCTTCTCTATTATTTACACCTGGTATAGTCTTTTATTTATTGAGGGAAAAAGGAAAACGGCAACATTCAGATAAAATGTTTTACTATGCAACACCATTATGTGGAACATGAATAAAAAAGTATAGCAAATAATGCATGTCTTATAAACCTCATCATATCCATTTGTAGGTATTCCATTTGTATGAACATGAATTGTACTTGCTGAATGGCTAGGTGAGTCTCCATCAAGTTGATGATATAAATCTCAGTATTGTCTGAACTTGAATGTTCATTACTGAATTTCTTCTGCATATTAAAAAATAGCCAAAAATAGCAAAGCATTTGTTTCTTACCTACTTCACATCGATCACCACTGAAACCTGGCATACAAGTGCAGATATAGAAAGAGTCACGTGGGTAACAAGTGCCCCCATGCAAGCAGGGATTGCTTTTACATAGATCTTGGCCTGTAAAAATAAGTTCATTGAAAATAGCTGTATTTAAAAAAAAAAAAAACACCATGTTTGTTTGGGTCAATTCTCTCTTATGCAGAAACCTTTTCAGAATGTATACCAAGTGCTGCAATCTGCTACATCAACAGATTAAACACTATAAACATGCAAGCAAATATAATTAAGCGTAGTAAGTGCCAATAACAATAAACCATGCTTTCATAATAGAAATGAAACTATACTACATCAGGAAAAAATATTTTCAACAATATTTGTTTACTTCAATGATGCCTTTTGTTTTGATTTTGGCAGTCTTAATATTTTGTTGAGGATTTAGCTGATATGATATGACAATTAATTATAGCCAAAATAGTTAAAACACGTACACAGTGAATGGAACACGTATTATCTGAACGAAGTTAGTTTATGTGCAATGACTGGGTAGACAGAACAACAATTCTTATAGCATACATTTTGTTTGTTATCTTCTCAGTGTGACATGTGACCTTGGATAAACACAACCTTTCAATTTGCATTATATTTAATCAATTTATAAGACATTCTATTTAAAAAGAAATACCATCCAGAAGTCAAATCATTTTTTGAATCTATTGTCTTGTCAAATAAAAAACTTCTAAGGTTTAATTCAGGTTGCTTTTGAATTTTTAAGTGAAGGATACATATATGTAAAACTATCACTTATTACTAGAATTACGGCCACATATTAAGTAATTATGTGAATCTCTTTTGTCCTAAAGTAGTATGTCAGGCCCAAATTGCATGTTTCTAAATAGAACTACTGAGTAGATATTCTATGCCTTGATTACTTATTTTGTGTAAAACATTTAATAGAAAACTATGAGAAATCATCTCAAATCCTTACCATTGGGAAAAAAAAAAACAATCTAAGCTAATTATGGTGTATGTTCATAGATAAAAATCTAAATAAATAAATTTCACATACTTTAAGACATTACATAGCTAGCTATGTAATTCATGAATCCCTTATCTATATGCATACTTTATTCACAGTAATACTTATTTCACATGTTGAATCACACTGCACATGAGCACTGCACAATAGAAAATAATAAAATTTTTGCACATTCCAGGGAAGGGAAAGCAGACAAGGGAGAACTGGTATTTAGTCTGCTGTCCAGTATGAATAGCTTTCATTTCAAGGTCTGGATACAAAAGTGAATTCCACTTTTTCCCACCAAAATGACTATTTCTCCTTCATATTTAGCTACATATAGATTGCTGCATGTCTCAATATCATTACAATTTAGTGAATTCTAAAAGTCTGCTAACATTATTGTATTAGTAATAATTTTTCTATTCCAAAATATTGACAAATATTTCACATTTAAATCATGCAATATCTTTTTTTTTTCTTCATGCAACCAGTTCTTAATTTTTAGGGTACACATTTGAATGCACAAATGTACCAGGTGAACTAGACTCGTTCTAGCTATCATAATAGAAACTACTGTCACCTTTCCATCCAGTTCACATACTACAGTTGTTCATATAAAGTGTGACATATATTATCTTCACAGTTTATCTTCAGGCAAGCACTTTCTGATAAATGATAAAAATAAATAATTGTGGCAGAGGAAAGGATGCAGTTAAACAGCTTCTCCCTTACCTGGTATCTGAATTGCTGAGCCTTCAACTGAACCTTCACCTGGACCAACCAGGAAATCTGATCCATTGGTAACATCCAGAAGTAAATATGGTGGAGTTACAAGTTCATTTGCATTTACATCCTCTGTATTTATTGTTTGTTTGTTATAATCAGAAATGCTTTCAGGACCTGAGTATTCATTTACAAGGTTAGAAGAAATTGTGGTTGACTCTGGTTGGGCTGTTTGAAGTTTCACAGTTTTGTCTGCAGATGGTGGCGGTGAGATTGGCCAAACACTGGCTTCCCCATCAGCACCAAAAACTCCACCTGTTTTACTCTCATGTGGACTTGAAGAGGGTATGCTATGTATCCATAACAAACTTCCATCAGCGCTATTTCCATCTAACTGATTTAGCTCCTTTACCTTCTCGGGAGTTTCTTCTTCTAACAGGTCTTCAGCGTCAGAATGAAAAAAGCTTGATGGTATCGCACCTTTTGAAAGAAATTCTTCAAAAACAGTTGTTTTTTCTGTAGCATCTTTTGGCATTTCTTTTGCTTCCTGTACATGCCCATCAGATGTAGTCATACTTTCAAGGAAACCGTTCTCTAGTTCCACATTAGGAAATGCTGTATTATTGGACAAATCTTTCAAAGTAGGTTTGTAAGTTACTGCTGTGTCAGCACTAACTTCTCTAAAAGTTTCTGGCGCTGGCAAACCATGCTTACTAGAATCAGTTGATGATGAAGAACTTTGCATGATTTCTTCTGGGAGTTCAGAAACATCATTGAGTAAATGCACAGTCACAGGCAGTTTGGATGTCTGTGTTGTGAGAAGCAATTTCTTAGTAACTGTTTCTATTGGTTTTGTCAGTTCAGTTTTTATTCCTTCATAGACCTTATAGCTTGTTTCTTTAGATTTTGTTACATATTGTGAAACAAGCTGATTTGAAGCAGTACTTTCTTCGGGATGATGTGTGGTCAGAGTTTGTCCTGTTTTTAGAGGCATGTATGCTAGAGTTGAAGGAAGAACCACAGGTTTCTGTTTATCCATCTGTACTTGTCCCTCTCCTGACATAGGGGAAATTTCACTTTCATCAGCTACTACTTGATTGTCTGACAGTGTTGGTTGTTCAGATTTGGATTGTATCATTCCTTCTGTATGTTCAATGCCATATCCTATGTCAGTGCTGTTTTCATTAGAACTAATTGGAGATAGGGTAGAACTGACAAGAAGAGGTAGAGTTGGAAGCAGAATGGATGTTTTAAGTGGGTCCTGAGAAATTGCAGTTTCTGTTGTAAAAAAAGCAATATCCCCTGAACCCACTTCTGATGTTGGGGTATGATCAGGTAACATAGATTCACTGTGTATGTACTTATTACCTACAGAACTTCCTTGGTTACCTGTAATTTTATCACCAATTAACATTTCAGGTGTTGTATTTTGAATTTTCACTGCTGATGTATAAATATTGTATGTTGAGTGTCTTCCAGGCCTTTCAGTTTTATGATCTATAATGTCTTCAATATTTGCACTTGATTTCAAATTATCAACATCAATAATTGTTGTTTCATCAGGTATTACTCCATGCCTTATTCCAATAATATCAATGAAGCTAGAAATATTCTCAGAATAATTTTTTTTTAAACCAGCTACAGGGATAAGATCTTCATAGTCTTTTATGCTGTTTGTGGAACTTTCATATGAAAAGCTCTCTGAGATGTCAGTATCAGATGCTTCTGTCTTGTCATGCTTCTCTGTGTGAGTGTGTGGTCCTTTGGGGGATCCATCCATTGTGGCACCTGTGTTCTCAATGCCTGAATAATGAGGAGGGCGGGTTAGAAGTGGTAGTTCCCATTTTGGCAACTGGGTAAATGATTCAGATTTTTTCTCTATTATGCCTTGCCAACCAGATCCTTCCCCAGAACCATCATGGTTCCCAACAGTCAACACTTTGGATAATAAAGTGGTTTCTGGTGTTTCTATTGTTTCAGTAGTAGGGGGTTCAATAAATAATTTTGAAGCAGGAGTTTCATTTTCATGCTTTACGAACATCCAGGCTTGCTCTTGAGAAGTTCCATCTGTTGCAGCTTGTACATTTTGTTCTCCCTGGTAAGACTTTTCTTCATTCTGATCATCAGAAATGAACCAATGTATAGTAGATGTCTCAGTATGTGCAGTAGATAGCACAGGAAAAGTTTCATCACTGGCTGAAGATAAATTATCTTCTGGCATGGGTGGATATTTAAATTCATATTTGGAATCATCAGTATGCTTCTCAAATTCTTCATGTTTTTCCTCTGAAAAAAGTTCTTCTGAACTTTTAGGATGAAGAGCATCAAATTTTAATGCTTTAGAACTTTCTTTGAATGTAGGAGAATCCGCAGGTGCAGTAGTATGAACCATAAATAATTCATTTTCTGAGTCTTGTTTTGACAAAAATGAAACATCAGTTGCTGTGGCTATTGTTCTATACATTGTAGATGGGGGTGGAAGTGTGTGACTGTCTTTGGCAGGATTAATCTTTTCTTCCAACCATTCTTCTTTCTCTGCATTTATTAATAAAGTGCTTGCAGTTTTATCATATGAAGGGGGATATTTCTGTAAAGATTCAGTGACAGAATTAATATAAAATTGTAGTTCTTTTGCATGTGGATTAAATTTAGAAGTACCAGAAATTTGTGACTGTTGTGTTACAGATTCTGTTTCTATAATTTTTCTTTTTTCTTCATAATACATTTCTGTTTCCAAATGGGAGGTTTTATCAGGAGCTCTTGTTTCCAATACATTTGGCATTTCCTGTTCCATTTTTGATTCATTAACAAACTCTCCTGTAATACTTTGGTTCACTAATGTTACTATAGTGGTACTACTTATGTTTAATGTTGTAACCAGTGGATGCTGAAATACCATACTAGGTTCTTCACTTTCATTTTTTATTTGATTTTTAGATCCTTGTACCAAAAATTCAAATGAAACTGGTTTTTTTGTAGAAGAGTATGTTATAGAATCTACGTCTCCAGAACCTGGTTCAATCAATGGTAATTTACTATTAATTTCTTTTTCTGTGGGTGTATAATTTTCCAAAATCATACTACTTGTGTCATTAACTGATTCTTCTCCAGAGCCTACATCCACAAGATCAATTGTTTTGGCAAACGTAGTTGGAGAAATGTTTCTTATATCTTCATTTGTCTCCACAACAGACTTGTCACTAAATGGCAATAGCACCCTTGCCTCTGATTTATCTGATGCTCTTTGGCTGTACGTTTCATTTTTTGATACTTGACTTTCTATTCTAGTGTCTGTAGCTTCCCCATATAATTCAGCATCCAACACATCCATTGTATGAGTAGTATGAACTGAATGATTCAATGGTGGTTCATTTGAAATACTACCTATTTCCTTTCCTTTACTGCTTCCATATTCAGACCTCACTAAAAATGAAGTCTGTGTAGTGGCTTGACTCATACTATCAATTCCTCCAAAACCTGCATCTATAAATTGGGAGTCAATACTTACCATTTGGCTGGTAGGACCCCCCAAAAGTATTTCTCTATTAGGTTTCCTCCAAAATTCTCCATCACCAGATTCTTCACTAATGGATAATCTATTTTCTGTGATTTCTTTGGTTTTGAGAGGAGATATTGTTTGGGTGACGGCTATGGATCCTTCACTCAAAACTCTGATGTTATCACTTAAGTATTCATTGTTATTGAACAAGTTTTCTGTGTTGACAGCAGTTGAATTCTCTGTATTTAAAGACACAGAGCTTGTACTGTCTTCCCTATTCTCCTCCATACTAATCTGATTTTTAGTAGTGCTCAAAATTATTTCAGTAACAGAGTCAGTAGTAAAAGGTTCTACAAGACTATGTTCAGCAATAAACATGGTCTCTTTATACAAAGAAGTAGGAGATTGTGAAGCAGAAGGCATAAATTTAGTTGGAATAAGATTTCCATCATCTGAGATAATTCCCGGACTAGGATGTTCTTCTGGCCTTCCTGGTTTTATTAATGCACTGGTTGGTTTATAACCATCTTCTTGAACAGCTCCAGACCCTTCTGGTATATTCAACAAATTAGTACTGGAAGTGGTTGTCAATAAATTTATGTAAGAATTAAGTATATTATGTCTAACTGTTGCATTGTAATTTCCTTGCAGAACAGAAGTGTCATGTTGAGCTACTATGTCATCTCCAGTGTCAAAGGATACAGTGGTAGAATGAGGTAACCAACCTTGAGTAGAAGCTGTTAGAATTAACTGTTCAGAGTCTTCTTTTAGCTCCATGTTTGTTGTATGGGGAGAAGCAGGACCTATTGATTCAGGCTGGACAGTTAAATCTTTGAAGTGTTCTGTTTCAGACTGTATCAATTTCTCATTATTGTCTGATAAGGACTGACCATGGAGATATATTATTTCATGAACTTTATGTGTAGTTTCTGAGTCTCCACTAAAGACTTCTTCCATCGTATCATATTCTGCTCTTAGTTTTTGTGTAGCAGCCATATCTCCAGTTGAGTCATTTGGCTGAATTGTGGCCAAGTACTCATTATCAGACACCATGTTAGTTTCATTGATATTCAAAAAATTTACATTTTTGGAATGTGCTAAAATTTGATCACTTCTTGCTTCTTCAGCTTTTATATCTTTAGGTGCAGTGGTCACTTGCTGTTTTCCATTAATAAACTGTAGTGGTGGAGGAGTTGTGATAGCAGTAGTATTCTCACAGTCATCTTCTTCACTATCATCTTCCTCCAGATGATATTCAACAATTAGGATATCTTCAGCAACATCCTCAGGACTTGCTGTGCAGGGTTCATCAGTGGTTGATTCACCATCTAGTGGGGTTTCATCTGGTTCATGAAGGAAGTGGTAATCAAGTATATCCCAAAATCCAGCCAATGAATCTGTAAAACAAAGAGCCCTTAATAATAATTTTAGCATTTCAATTTGTAATAGGTAGTAATTAATATCATATAAACAATAATATTATGAAATGCATTAAAAGAAAAAATGTATTAAATATTCCATGTTCATTCAGTAAAATGTTGGTGTCAGGAAGGGTCCATTACTACCTTTTTAACAGAGATTTCTGTTCTGAAAAACACACCACTGACCACTTAAAGGCCTTGCAAATAACTGCCAGCTACAATGCTGCCATTGTACTCCTAACCATTGGACACCACACCACAATTATTTTAAATTTGGTTCTCTATCAATTGTGCAGACCTGGCTTAAATATTAATAGAAGGTAATAAAAACTTCTGTTTTAGACATAGGTCAAAGAACAAAACATTTCAGTAGGTATCAAAGAGCTGTCTACATCAAGTTGGCATTCATTTTTCTTAGTCTTTATAATGCTGAATTGATATAAAGACAATTTACACAAATAAACTTTTCTGGGGTAACATTCCCTCTATTTTAGATAAACTTGCAACCATATTTTCTTGCATAATATTCAAACAATTCTTCTTCACAGCTCCCTTATAAAAAAAATGTTGATATAAACTGGAATGATTATAGTACCACCCTGGACACTTTTCACTCTGGAGTTTGCAAACCATAAAAAAAGCCCATAAATCTTTAGAATTCTAGTTGACATTACTAATGAATATCTGCTTCATGGAACATTAGGGATTCTCAAACTTTGAAATACCATAGTCCCTAAACTGATAAATAAAACTATCTATGACTTTACTTGATTTCTAACACTGCTGTTAATCAAAGAATTTTGTTGGTGAGGGAAAAGGACATAACTGGTAATGAGATTTATATCCAGTCCCCGTATGTAGATACAGTACCTTTCTTATTTTGACAGTGACAGCTATAAAATAAGGAACTCAGGGTTCTATTAAACTCAGCAAATTTTATATGGCATTAAGTCTTGACCTAAAATGTTCATCAGAATTTCCAAATACTGTATTATAGCAGGTGACTGAAATAAATCTAACAATGCATTATCCATGGAAGCAGTAGTACTATATAACAATAACATTTTAAGGACCAGTGAACTCAATAGCAAATCTGAATCTTTCTAAACATGTTCTACTAAACTCTACAAAATCCTCTACATTTTACAATTTTAAATATTTTTTTTTACTATTTATTACTTAAGTTGAGTAAAAATATTTGCTCACTGAACACTACTTGTTGCTTAGTTAGGCTCAGCTTTTGTCTCCATTTCATCAAGTTATATTCATTCATTCTATCTATCTATCTATCTATCTATCTATCTATCTATCTATCTATCCACCCACCCACCCTCTGGAATGAGATGGTTTAATTTAATTTTAATTTTTGTATTGCATGTTTTTAAATGGGCTGTAAGCCGCCCTGAGTCCCTCGGGAGAAGGGTGGCATATAAATTTAATAATAAATAATAAATAAATAAATAAATAAATAAAGTTATATCAAAGAAAATTTTAAGAAACAAATTCCTTCTGAATGAGATTTAATTAAGATTATACTATATTATAATAAAATGATTTCTACCACTATGAAAATTATGTGGCAACATTTCACGTACTAAGTCATTGCTGTAATGATCCCATATTTTATCATTAAAATAGCTTATCAATGTTAAACATCACATTGTAAAATTGTAAATTGACAATATTAGATATTTTATTAAATTAAAAAGAAAAAACATCAGGTGTGCCATATATAGTTCCTCAGTTCATCAATTATTTTGATTGCTCGCTGTAAAGCCGATAGCTTTGCAAGGTTAATCTATATATATAAAACAGAGTGTGGGTGTGTGGGTGGTTGGGTGGTTGGCCAGCAGGCTGACTGGGTAACATTCTTTATACAGATTTAAACAGCTGGACCAATCTGGCCCAAACTTGCCATGGAGGGACTTTGCCCTCCTATGACAAGCACTGGGGGATTAAGAAAGCCCTAGCCCCCCCCCCTTGGGGTGGCTGTGTTCTCTAAAAATCCTGCTACAGGCAAAGCAAACTACAATTCCCAGCAAGCTTTGCTAGGAATGATCCACACAGAGAGCCTCTGAGCATCAGTGAGCCTCTGAGCATCAGGCCTTCTCAAACTTTAGGCCCAGAGACAGCCTCTACTTTCCTGAGGCCAAGCAGGAATATTCCCCCACACCGAGAGCCTCTGAGCATCAGGCCTTCTCAAACTTTAGAGGCCGAGCAAGAATATTACTCCACACAGAGAGCATCTGAGCATCAAACTTTAGGCCTAGAGACAGCCTCTGCTTTCCTGACGCCGAGCAGGAATATTCCCCCCTCCCATAAGATGATGTGTTGGTATGTTCTAACTCACAGCTCCAGACCTTCTCAAACTTTAGGCCTGGCATGAGGTGAGCAACAGTATTTCTTATTTACCTATCTTGAATGGAAAATAT